>NSJW01000336.1:96695-336671 GCA_019955255.1 Castanospermum australe | reverse complement strand
ACGCCAAGCGGTGCCTTGACCTTCCTGAAGTCAGTAATGTCTTGCTCTTCTGGTAAGGTTGATTATGGTAATATATGGAAAGAGAAACTCCCTTGTTTCTCTCTGCATGTTTTTTCTTTTAAGTAATACAACATCTGTAACACTTTAATGCTTAAGTATCTGCTAAGACTATTTACAGACTTGGATGCAGGGAAATATATGTTGTCAATTTATAAAGTAGGGCCATTTTGAAACATGAATTATGTCCATGTCAAACACATCAAATTTTAAAAGGCTAACTTAAATTTTGGCGTGGAGGCACAATGGTAAAGTTGCTGCGTCTCTACTCACATGTAAGTCTTTTTTATATTAATAATGTTATTTGCATATCATTTTCTCTATATTATTTTTTTTTTTTATTTTCTTTTTGAGTAATAAAATAATAAAAATAACATTCTAACACACTCTCTTTCTATTTTTTTTTCCTCAAATAGAAAGGCGTAATAAAGTGGCGTAAACAAAAAGTGTACAAGAAACATTATTGTTTTTATATTTGCTTGGTCATGTGTTCTAGCCGTAGAAATAGCCTTTTCACTTATGGAAGTAGGGCGCTGCATACATCTGACCATCCTCGGACCTCACAATAACGAGAGTCTCATGTGCTAGACTAATGAGATTCACCAACTTCTGTGCAAAATTCAATACACATAACAAACTGTTAAGTTCATTTTTACACCCTAGAATTCCTCCCCCAAGTATTATAGTAGTGTTATCCATTTTTATGTTTTGGTGCGGGACCTAACTTCTTGATCTAACAGTTGGAATTCTTCTTTGTTTGTTTTTTATGGTGTTCTATTTTTGGGATTCATTTGGCACCAACTATATCCCTTGAGTACAAAGCAAAGCTTTGCTAATTTATTTTCTCTATCAAAGTTGTATGTAATTATTCTTTGGGAAGGATTCAAGCTGTCTTCTTTTGAAATATGGAGGAAGAAATCATTGGGCATGCCTAAAGTCCTTTTATCTTTTGATGATAGAAATCACTACTGAAATTATATGCACAAATACTGAGAACAGAATAGCTAGCTTTAATAGGGTTGTAGTTCTTGTGGCTTTGTTAGCTTCTAAGTTTGTTTTGCGTAATTGAGAAGCAGATACAATTATAACGTATAGTTCCATTCAATGAATAAATAATTGCAGCAGAAGCTGGGTCTCTCTGCAGTGCCCAATTAAGTGAAGGAACAGAAGACTGTAATAGCAATGAAATGTAAGGTACAAACAAGTTTTAATGAAGGTGTGAGAGCCCGCCATTATGAGCGTGAGAAGGTGGTGTTTGGTTGAAGAAAGGGACTGCACTAAGGGTCCTTTTGGCATCAAGGAAGGAAAAAGAATAGAATGTAAATGAGAGGTTTTTTATATTTTAATATTAGAGATTTTATAATATTTATTTCATTTCATTCATTTTTTTTATATCTTACCAAATATACTTTAAGTGTGTATTTAAATTAATTTATTTTGTGGTTAAAATAATTTATAATCAAAATCTTATGAAAAAAACTTTTGGAGAAAAAAATAATTTTTTTTTAAAAATAATCAATTCTTAAACATACATTAAGTCCCTATAGTGATTACTAGTGTGAAACAATGTCTTTAGCTCGAAAAATTTTTAGGTACTAAAAAAAGTAAAATATTATTTTTATCATGTGTCATTTAGTATTAGTCATATTAATTTTGTGAATCATTATAATATTTAAAAAACTTTAATTTAAGCTGACAGTATTCATCCACAAAACTAATAGTTATCATTAAATAATACAACATAAAAAAAATGTTACTTCTTAACCACCGGCGAATTTTCCTTGAAGTCAGGGTAGCCAAAAGATATCATAATGTCGTGGAATTCGCACTTGTCCATTGCTGGTTTTAAATGCGAAATCTTATTTTGTGCATGTTCTATTAAAAACTTTGCTTTGAGTTTAGGCTTTTAGCATCATTGAATGGTATAATTTCGAACAATCATAATTAAAAGCCACCTACATAATATGAGGTTTTATTTTAAAATGTTTTGATGCTCAAGAAATTTTAATACATGATTTAATGATATTATACAAAAACTTTTACATTATCAATGAACCAAAATAAAACATTTTAGATAAATTCATTTTTAGTTCATAAGTGTTTATTTATTCAAGAGCAGTGTTATTTATCACAAAACCAAATGTGTGAAATCATCTACGAACAGGTATATATATGGAGTTGCCATTCATTTAACTAAATTGTTATATATTTAAAATTAAAAAAAGAAAAACAACTAGTTGAGACACAACACTGTTTCTGTCTTTCGTAAATTTGTATGAATCTCAATTCTTGGATTTAGTATTTCTTTTTATTCAAATGAGCGCATATAAAGTTTATTCCATCTTTTGCATAAAATGCATAAAACCTCGTTGCCATTTATTCCATCAATCTTTGACTAGTGACTACTGTAGATTTGAAGTGATATACCCATAACACATAATTTCAAACTTATATATGTCCTATCTTTTTTTTCTTGTTTAAGTACTCTCGAATTTATTTGTTTATATATTTTAATTAAGGCTCTCTCGATTTATTTATGAAGAGTATAATTCACGAATTAACACGAAGAAAAATATGATATCTTCGTTCACTTATTGGGGATAAATTGTATATACAATTTAACAATTTGAAGAGATAAATGATTACAATCAAGCATATGAAATAAAATTCCCATTGCACATAAGCCTAAGTGGAGAAATATTTCATGTATTTTTTTTCTAGGTTTGTGCACCTAAATAACTGAATTGAAACAAAAAAAAAGAAGTCAAAATATTTTTTTATACATTGAAATTAGTTAAATTTTAATTATTGTAACTATAAATATTTTATATTATAATTAAATCATGTATTATCATATTATTAAATATGTTTAATTATGATAATTTATTTATTCTATATAATTTTATTTTTTTCAAGATATTAATAATTAAATTGAACATAAATAGAATAATAATCAATTATAATCACAAATTTTTTGATAACTATATTTTATAATTAATTTTTTAATTAATAAAAAAAATTATCTTTTTTTTAGATATATACTACTATAATAGACTTTAATAAATTTTATTTTTGTATAAAATTATTTTTATTTAACTAATTTTAATTATAAAAATTATAGTTAATTAATTTATAAAAATAATATATAATAAAAATTTTAAAAATACAAAATGAGAAACATGATAGTGCCTATAAAATAAAACAATAGTATAGATGATAATAGTAATAGATATTCTTATAAATTATACATTAGCATGTGGATTAAAAATTTGACTTTGCATTACAGTATTTGAAAGTCCAGAAAGGCAACAAGACCCAATGAGGCAATTACAGTTCAGCCCAATCATCACATTATTTCAAATATTATTATTAGTAACTCATCTAATGATCCAATTAAAGTTTCATATTGAACCAAATGAGAAAGTTTCTCTTTTTATTCCTCTCTCTTGCTTCTCTTTCACTGCACTTTCTGTTAGGTCTCTCTCTCTCTCTCTCTCTCTTCTCTCTCTTCTCCCTTTCAATTTTTCTCTCCTCTCTTTTTTGGCGGAAGTGGATCCACCAAATTAAAATCTCATCCTCACCCACCTTCTGTTTTTTTATTTTGGCATCATAAATACAACAAACTCCTTTCTTTCCCCTCAACGGCTCTGCCATTCCAAAACCCTCCATTGCCATTTTCTCTCTCACCACTGCACTGTACTCACTGTACCATAACAAGAAACCCAATCCCTTCTTCTTCTTCTTCCTCCTTCTCCCCAAAACGTGCGTTTCGATCATTCTAACGTTATTTCTTCTCAATGACCGCCACTTCTTCCTCCTATTCTTCTTCTTCTTCTTCTTCTTCTTCCACTCCGTCCTTTCTCTCTCCTCCGACGGCCTCGCCCTTCTCACTTAAATCCGCCGTCGCCCAACCCGACGGCGCCACCACATTCTCCGACTGGAACGATGGCGACCCCACACCCCTGCCGCTGGTCCGGAAATCACCTGCACCAACATCACCGGCCTCCCGGAGCCCCGCGTAGTCGGATCGCCCTCTCCGGGAAGGGCCTCCGCGCTACATCCCGTCGGAGCTCGGCAGCCTCCTCTACCTCCGCCGGCTCAACCTCCACGACAATAACTTCAAAACGGCTTCATCCTGTCCAGCTCTTCAACGCCACCGCCCTCCACATATCTTCCTCTACGGTAACAACCTCTCCGGCCCCCCTCCGTCGATCTGCATCCCCGGCTCCAAAACCTCGACCTCTCCAACAACTCCCTCTCGGGCGCCATCCCCGACGCGCTGAAAAATTGCACGCAGTTTGCAGAGGCTGATCCTCGCCCGGAACAATTTCCCGGCGAGATTCCGACTGAGCGTGGTCGGAATTGGAGAATCTGGTGCAGCTCGACCCTCCGGGAACGAGCTAGAAGGTCCGATTCGGAGGAAATCAGCGACCTCAAGTCCCTCTCCGGTACCTCAATCTCTCCTTCAATCACCTATCAGGAAGAGTTCCAAAATCTCTGGGAATTTGCCGGTGACCGTGAGCTTCGATCTTCGGAACAAAATCTCAGCGGCAGATTCCTCAGACGGGGACGTTTTCGAACCAAGGCCCCACCGCGTTTCTGAACAATCCGCACACCTGTGCGGGATTCCTCTGCAGAAATCGTGCAGCGATCGGAACAGGGCGCGCCGGAGAGTCCCGTTCGTCGCGGGAATCCACCAAACCGTTCGAGGAAAGGCTGAACCGGTTTGATCATACTGATCTCAGTGGCTGACGCCGCGCGGTGGCTTTCATTGGGCTTGTGGTTGTGTACATTTACTGGAAAAAAGAAGGACAACTCCAATGGGTGTAGCTGCACTGGCAAAAGCAAGTTTGGCGGGAACAATGAGAAAGCAAGCATGTGTTCCTTTCCCATGCTAATGGGTTGAAGAGTGATGACTCTGAGGTGGATGAACCTGAGAAAGCATCAGAGGGTGGCAAAGGGGAAGGGGATTTGGTGGCCATGATAAAGGTTTCAACTTTGAGCTGGATGAACTTTTGAGAGCCTCTGCTTATGTGTTGGGGAAGAGTGGGCTGGGGATTGTGTATAAGGTGGTGCTGGAATGGGGTGCCTGTGGCTGTCGAGGAGACTGGTGAGGGTGGGAGAACAGAGGTACAAGGAGTTTGCGGCTGAGATACAGGCCATTGGGAAAGTGAAGCACCTAACATTGTGAGGTTGAGAGCATATTATGGGCTCCTGATGAAAAGCTTTTGATCAGTGATTTCATCTCCAATGGCAATTTGGCCACTGCCCTTCGAGGTCAGTTCCTTCACATTTTAATCTTTTTCCTGTGTCATTGATTTCATTTGCTGCATTGAGTGAGAAGGGGTCTTGAAATTTGACTTCCATTTTCAATCTTACATTACCTATCAGAAGTAGCAGGTTCTTGTTGTTTTTTTGTTTTTTTATTAAGTTTAGGGGGAGGGGAGTTTGGAAAAAAGAGTGTAAACACTTATGACTAATAATGAGAGTTATAATATTAATAATAATGGCAAAGGAATAATAATGATGGCTAATAATAGGTGGATGAAATTTGGATCTTCGGTAATGTAATATAAACATTTATAGATACCAAATTCATATATACTATTAGATATATATATAAATTAGTACTAAATTTTTTTAATTCATGAAATTTAATAATTAATTTTCAAGTGTGTGTTCGTTTGTTATTATTATTACACTGAATTTTATTAGTTTTTTTTTTCAAATATCTGACATTTACATACTTCTCTTATTGAATTAATTTCTATTTAATTGTTGTCATTTTTAGAAGGTTGGTAACTGATAATAAATATAATCTTTTTTAAAAATACTTAATAGTAAAAACATTTGGCATCCTCCTCGAAGGTTTTGTACCATGCTAGCAGGAATCTTGTTTTAGTTATAAAAGACAACAGTTTTCAAAAATTTTTGCTATCAACATGATATATTACCGCTTCACAAATAGAGAATTCGTCTATTTTAGTGTAATTACCAAAAACAAATTGAAATATTATGTTCAGTCTAGAAAAAAGAAAAGTGCAATATGTGGGTTTGGAGCTTTTGTCTGTTCCGTTGTAGATTTGTGACATGCGACCGAAATGGTTGGTTTTGGCTGGTGCAAATGTGCAATATTAAATTTTAATTTCTCTCCGTAGAGATAGAGAAACATTATTATATAATTAATTTAATTTTAGGGGTGGGAGTGGCTGGGGCCTAGGTGAGCACTTTAGTTATATGTTTATTTATTATTGGTAAGGGCGTTGGATCCAAGAAATTGTTTGGTGAGACAACGGTGCTAGTGTAATGACCTGCCCTTGGGGACATCAGACGAGAAAAAAAAGACATTCACCTGTGTCTGGAAATGAGATGGCAGTGCCGGTGGGGAACTTCTAGACCTTTATCTCATTCTCAGCAGCAACATGGGGCCACTAAACGAATCAAACTTAGGTAGCTTTTGTTAAGAATTACCCTAGAAGTTGCAGTTTCACACTTCTAGCCATTTCTCAAGTGCAGTGTCCTGTTTGACTTGAATGTTTTTAGTCTTCTTTCTTTGCTAAACCTTTGAGTATTGGATCCTTTTATTTTATAGTACTATCACTTATCAACACATCGTAACAGTATTTTTAAAGTGCTTTTTTAGTGTTCTGTTTTTAGGGCAAAAAAGAAGTGGCAAGTTAATTTCACTTTAAATTCAATAAAAAGTTGGTTTATAATTTTTTATAGATGTAGACCTATGCGTTGCACAGATAATTTGATTACTGTTTTGTTTTTTTTTCCGATCAAGTGAGTTTTAATTTAGTTACATTTGTTGATACTGTTTGAGATTTCTGATGGAAACCAGTAGCTTTTTTTGTAATAACATATTATATTATGAGTCAGTTGTTAGATGACATTGTGACTAAGGGAGTGTTGTCCCATTCCTATTGGAGTGTCTTAAGAAGTTAGCTTTAGTTGGCAGAACACCATACTTTCCTTTTGTCTAAAAAATTGCTATATTATCATGTATCAGAAACTACTGCATATGAATGAGAAGCATTTTTGTTTCTGAATCTTTCTCTTAGTGTCTACAATTGCAATCAGAGCTCTTTGTTCTTGAGGGACCCGTGAGAAAACTTGACAGAAAAATCAGAGAGAAAATAAGAGAGAAAAACCAGACAACAAAGAGTGAGAGAAAACCAGAAATTTGATGGCTTCAAGCAACATTTCACTACCTGCACCTCCTGTGTTTACGGGAAAGAAACTATGAAATCTGGGCTGTGAAGATGAGGGCTCAGCTGAAAGCCTACGATCTCTGGGATGTGGTGAAAACTGGTGTTGAACCACCACCTTTGCAGGAAAGTCCCATAGTTGCTCAGATGAGATTTCATAGTGAGCAGGTTGCCAAAAGAGCTAAACGCTCTTACCATCCTTCACTCAGCTGTGAATGATGATGTGTTGGTGAAAATTTCAAATTATGAGACAGCAAAGGAAGTACAGGATAAACTTGAGGAGGAATTTTTGGAAATGAAAGACCCAATCAGGTGCAGGTTCTTAATCTTAGTAGAGAGTTTGGAGCCTTGGAGATGAATGATTTTGAAACAATAAAGGAGTTCATATCCAGACTTATGAGAGTTGTGAATCAGATCAGTTTGATTAGAGAAGAATTCTCAGATAGAAGAATTGTTGAGAAAGTTCTGGTTGTCTTGCCTGAAAGATTCGAATCCAAGATTTCTTCACTTGAAGAATCAAAAGATCTCTCCAAGATAAGCTTGACAGAGCTTGTAAATGGTCTTCAAGCTCAAGAACAAAGAAGATTTCTCAGACAAAAGGAAGCAATAGAAACAGCCCTGCAAGTTAGGTACAAAGGAATGGCTCCAGCAGTTAGAGAGGAAAAGAAGGTTGTTGGAAAGCACTTTGGAAAAGATTCAAAGAAGAAGGAAAGATTTCCAAAGTGTGAAATTTGCAAAGAACCAGTCCCAAGGAGAGTGATTGCTGGTATAAAGGAAAAACAACACACCTATCCAATGTAGATATTGCAAGAAAAATGACCATATTGAGAGGTTCTGTAGATTGAAGCAGCAGCAAAACCAGTAAAGTTAGCCGTCCTAAAAAGCACATGTCACTGAAACTGAAACTGAAACTGATGAGGAACTCTTGTTTATGGCTGAAACTACAAAAATTTCAGAGGAAGGAGGAACTTGGTATCTTGACAGTGGGTGTACCCAGCACGACCAACGAACGTGATTTTTTCACCAAGTTAGAAGCTACTAGTGGTTCAGTAAAGATGGGTAATGGAGAAAAGGTTGACATCACTGGCAAAGGAACTGTGAAGATTCATACTTCTAAAAGTATCAAATATATTCCTGATGTTCTACTAGTTCCTAAACTTGATCAAAACCTGTTAAATGTGGGTCAAATGATGCAACATGGTTATTCATTACTGTTTAAAGATGAAAGTTGTACTGTTACAGATCCTAATGCTCATGAGCTGATTGATATTGAAATGAAAAAGAGATGTTTTACTATAAATTGGAGCTGGATTAATGAACATGACTGCAAAATTAGTAAAACTGAACATGATTCTAGATTATGGCATAAGTGACTTGGCCCTTACAATTTGAAATCAATTTAGTTTGCTCAAAAGCAAGAGTTGGTTAAAGATTTGCCAAGTTTACAAGTATATTCAGATGTGTGTGAAGGCTGTCAACTTGGAAAGCAACACAGAATGTCTTTTCCCAGTTCAGCTACATGAAGAGCTAGTGAAAGGCTTCAATTAGTTCACTCCGATGTTTGTGGACCCATGAAGAACTCCTCACTAAATGGCAACAAGTATTTTACCCTTTTTATAGATGATTTTACAAGAATGACTTGGGTTTACTTCCTAGAGCAGAAATCTGAAGTTTTTCTGTTTTTATGAAGTTTAAAGCCCTTTGTGATGCTCAAAGTGGCTGTTCCTTGAAGAAACTCAGAACTGACAATGGGAAAGAGGATACTTCTGCTGAATTTAATGCGTTTTGTAATGATTTGGGAGTAGAGCACCAACTTACAGTGAGTTATTCACCTCAGCAGAACAGGGTAGCAGAGAAAAAGAACAAATCAGTTCTTGAGATGGCTAGATGCATGATTTTTAAGAAGAAATTGCCAAAGTCCTTCTGGGCAGAGGCGGTTACACTGCTGTATACCTCCAAAATAGACTTCCTACAAGAGCTGTACAAGGAATGACACCCATTGAAGCTTGGGGAGGCATTAAGCCATCCATTAAACACTTGAAGATATTTGGTTCACTTTGCTATGCTCATGTACCAAATGTAAAAAGATGCAAGCTTGATGAGAAAGCAGAAAAGGGGATCCTAATAGGCTATAGCTCACAATCTAAGGGCTATAAATCTATATAACATTGATTCAAGGAAAGTTTTTATTAGCAGAGATGTCAAAGTGAATGAAGATGCTTATTGGAATTGGGAGACCTCTTAAGTTGATAGGCACTGTCATGCCTTCTCTTGAGGACTCCAATGAAGACCAAGAAGAAGTTGATGATGAATTTGCTGTACGAGGTACCAGACCTCTCTCTGAAATTTATCATAGGTGTAAAATTGCAGCTGTATTTGAACCTACATACTATAAAGATGCTAGCAAGGTTGAGGAATGGAACCAAGCCATGAAGGAGGAGAAAAGCACCATTGACAACAATGGCACTTGGCAGCTGGCTGAAAAACCTGAAGATAAGAAAGTCATTGGAGTGAAATGGGTCTATAGGGTAAAATTAAATCCCAATGGATCCATCAACAAATACAAGGCCAGACTTGTTTTGAAGGGTTACTTTCAACAGTTAGGAATTGATTATACAGAAACTTTTGCACCAGTTGCAAGAATCGACACAATTTGAACTTTTATAGCTTTGGCTGCATAAATGAAGTGGAAAATTTGGCATTTGGATGTAAAATCAGCTTTCTTGAATGGAAACTTGGCTGAAGAGATTTATGTAGCTCAACCTGAAGGGTTTGTTGTAGAAGGAAGTGAAGATAAGGTGTACAAGCTTCACAAAGCTGGGCTGAAACAGGCTCCTAGGTATAGCAGAATTGATAACTATTTCTGCAATTAAAACTTCAGGAGGAGTGAGAATGATGCAACTCTTTATGTAAAAAAATTTTCCGATGGTGGTTCACTAATTGCCTCTTTGTAGGTTGATGACTTGCTAGTGACAAGGAATAATCAACAAGAAGTGCAGAAGTTTATGGAGGAGATGAAAAGTCAGTTTGAAATGTCTGGCTTAGGAGAAATGAACTATTTCCTAGGCTTGGAAGATCCAAGGATGGGATTTTCTTGAATCAAGAGAAGTATGCTCATGAAGTTTCGAAGAAATTCAGAATGGAAAATTGCAAATCTACTCCTACTCCTTTGATGCAAAATTTGAAAATCTCCAAGGAGGACGGAGCTGAAAAGATTGATACTTCTCTTAATAGAAACTTAATTGGAAGCCTACTTTATCTTACTGCTTCAAGACCTGATCACGTGTATGCTGCTAGCTTGCTCTCAAGATTTATGCAAAATCCTAGTAAGACACTTTGCAACAGCTAAGAGAGTGCTTAGGTACTTGAGAGGCACTGCTCAGCTTGGAATTTGGTATAAACCAAATGAAAATGGAAGCTTGTTGGGCTATGTTGATAGTGATTGGGCTGGAAATATTGATGACATGAAGAGCACTAGTGGTTACTCATTTTCATTAGGCTTTGGCATGCTCTCTTGGAATTCAAAGAAACAAGAGCTTATAGCTCAATCTACTGCTGAAGCTGAGTATGTAGTAGTAGCTGCAGCAGCAAATCAAGCTATTTGGTTGAGGAAAATTTTAAATGACTTGGGAGTGCAGAAGCAGGAAGCTACCGAGATTAATTGTAATAGCAAATCAGCTATTGCCGTTGCTGAAAATCCAGTTCAACATGGAAAGACCAAGCACATACAAGTGAAGTTTCATGCCACACGTGAAGCTATTAAAAATCATGAGATCAAGCTAGTTCACTGCTGTTCAGATGATCAAATTGCTGATATACTCACTAAAGCTCTTCCTAGAACTAAATTTGAAAGACTTAGAAGATTACTTGGAGTGTCCATAAAAAATCTCAAGGAGGAGTGTTGATACTGTTGAGATTTCTGATGGAAACCAGTAGTATTTTTTGTAATAACATATTATTTTATCAGTTAGGTAGTTGTTAGATGATATTTTGACTAACGGAGTGGTGTCCCATTCCTATTGGAGTGTCTCAAGTAGAAGTTAGCTTTAGTTGGCAGAACACCATACTTTCCTTTTGTCTTAAAATTGCTATATTATCATGTATCAGAAACTACTGCATATGAATGAGAAGCATTTTTGTTTCTGAATCTGTCTCAGTGTCTACAACATTCTATAATTTATAAGGAAAATGAGATATCGGAAAAAGTTGAAATACATACTTTTTTGAATAGAGATATTTCTAAAGAATGGAACGGCGGGGACAAAGAAAGGAGGGCATGTAAAGAGTGGTAGGAATGCATGAAGACAATACTGGCAGAATACATGGCAATATAGCATTTTCCTTTCATGTGGCACCAATGCGCGCATCTTATACATATATTAGGAAAATCCTTTTGTCTCAATAAAGCTGCTTCGGGCTATCTTATTCTCGTTTAGGTAATAGCTCCTTTTCTTTGACTCTCATTCTACAAAAAGAAAAAGGATTTATAAAAACACAGTTAATGCTGTTAAAGATGACATGATGGAGCTACTTAATTCCATCAAGGCTTTTTATATAATTCAACTTATCAACTGCTATGTCTTGTCCCTAACATTTCTTTAAGGACTTTGGTAATTCAACTCTTTCTCGATAGACGATAGGCTTCCTATGAAGCTCCTTAGTTATTGGTATGTTCTTTATAAATAGCATTCAACCAAAAGTCAATCACCTGAAGTGTGAAGGATTTAGAACCTTGGCAAGAGCACTAATACTTTCTTACGTAAAGACCCATGCAAGTTACAGACATAAGAAGGCAAAACACAGTATTGTAATCACGCAAACCAAATTATACAAATTCCAATTCATCAAGGAACAAAACCTGTAGAAGTATATATTTAGATCAAAAATCAAACTGTATGCTTTATTTCCTTATTTCCACATTTTTATATCCCTATGTTTTATTTTCTTGAAATAGATTAGATCCTCTGCTATCAAATCTTATGCTTATTGTCCTTGGCCTAAACATCTACATAGAAGTCAAATTAAAGAGGACAATGTTCTAAATCTAAAACACCTAGAAAAGAAACATTGATACTTGATAAGAAATGAGACATAAACTTAGGTTCATGGAATTAGACAAAGGTAATCTCCAACTATAAAAGGCCACATTTATGCTTTATTAAGAAAGCAAACCACAATGTACACAATAATACAAAATGTCATTTGCATGAAGACCTTTTTACAAAACTTTAGGTGGTCACCTAACCCAAGGATTAGCACATAAAAGCTAAAAAAACCATATAGAAAAGTTTTTAAATAAAAGGGAAACATAAGAGCAGGAAACTATATGATCATACGATGTACTATGGAGCTAATTCTAGAGTGAAATTTCACCAATCACCCACACATTTATCAAATTTTAGAACTTCAACAGACCAATACAAAAGTCTTTGGTTTGACCCCTTTCCAAGGAACATAACGAATACCTGCAGCACGTTTGGATATATGGTAACGGAGACCTACGAAAAGAAATAATTGAAAAGACTTAGAAAACTTGATTTTAAACATTTAATGATCCTAAATGAGCCCGTCAAGCAAAGGATCAATTTCAAAGTAGAAGAACATGAGATTAGCATGAAGAACCAACTGCAGCAATTCACAAACAATGCAAAGCATATGGTGCCAGAGGCATAAAACCTAGACTCAGCAAAATATTGCTTTTAACTAAGCCAATAAAATTTGAGACAAAAGCTAGTTCCATAGAAGGAGTTGCCAATTATAAATTTGACTTGTAACTTCCCTAATGTTTTAAAAGAACAACTAACAATTTCTGTTTGCAATAATTTAGTAAAAATATTGATTCCATGATCGGTATTGAATGAGCAACATATATGGAGGATTAATATACTGTAGGTCATTTCTGAACCATATGCAACCAAAACCCACTTACTTTCTCCTTCAACCTTGTCAGATGTTTGAAAATGACTGCTCCTGGGGACATTTTCAACATTAAACGCATCAAACTCTGAATTAGTAAGGAAAATGCCTCCGGAAGCAATTCTAGAACTGTGAAATTAACAATCAAGTCATCATAAAATTTGACAAACATATAACTCACCCAAAGTAATGACGGGAAAAATATGATGGATTAAATTTGAAATTTAAGAAATATTTAAAAGAGGCAATAATCAACCTGTTTTGTTCTGCAATATATGGAATAGCTATATGATATATAATAAAAAGTGCACGCCTTACAGGGATAGGAAGAAGCCCATAGGGTCCTGAAATCTAATAAACCAACCAACAACTATATGATGTCAGAATACTGGGCAAATTTAACAAATCAAGTACAAAATCCAGTAAAATAAACATCAAATCTCCAATTCAAGAAAAAATTATTGTGTCAAAATATACAAATTCCCAACACATTTCTAATTAAAGAATCTATAGAAAGTTGGAAAAGTGTAGTGGCAGTAGAGGGAGGAATCCTCACCCTCACTCATTTCTCAATTCTCACCTTCTGTTGGATGAGCACATGTGTGTGTAATGTGATGAGATGAAGTGGGTAGAAGTCCCACATTGGATAAAATAAAGGAAGAAGTGTGGTATATAGACTTGGATGAGCCAAAGACTTAGGTGTTAGCTTTTGAATCAGAGTGGTTCTATGCCTAATACTTCCAAAATCCAACATGGTATCTGAGGACACATGAAGAATCCAATTGCGATCCAATTGGAGTGCAGTTTAAGGGTCCCTCAATTTGGAAAAAGAGGGAAGAGAGAAAAAAAAATAAAAAAAAGAAAGAAAATTGATATGTGAAAAAAGAGAAGAAAAAAATTGATATGTGAAAAAAAAATAACATACAAAATTGACACACTCACATGTAAACGGGAGTGTTGGATGAGCACATGTGAATATGTGTGTTAATTTGTTGAGATGAAATAGGTAAAAGTTTCACATTAGATAAAAAATTGATATGTGAAAAAAGATAAAAAAAATTGATATGTGAAAAAAAGAAAAAAAAATAGTACACAAAAAAATAGGAGTTAGCTTTTGAATCTATGCCTAATACTTCCAAAATTCAACATGGTATCTGAGGACACATGAAGAATCCAATTGCGATCCAATTGGAGTGCAGTTTAAGGGTCCCTCAATTTGGAAAAAGAGGGAAGAGAGAAAAAAAATAAAAAAAAGAAAGAAAATTGATATGTGGAAAAAGAGAAGAAAAAAATTGATATGTGAAAAAAAAATAATATACAAAATTGACACACTCACATGTAAAGGGGAGTGTTGGATGAGCACATGTGAATGTGTTAATTTGATGAGATGAAATAGGTAAAAGTTTCACATTAGATAAAATATTTGATATGTGAAAAAAAGATAAAAAAAATTGATATGTGAAAAAAAGAAAAAAAAATAGTACACAAAAAAATAGGAGTTAGCTTTTGAATCTATGCCTAATACTTCCAAAATTCAACATGGTATCTGAGGACACATGAAGAATCCAATTGCGATCCAATTGGAGTGCAGTTTAAGGGTCCCTCAATTTGGAAAAAGAGGGAAGAGAGAAAAAAAATAAAAAAAAAAGAAAGAAAATTGATATGTGGAAAAAGAGAAGAAAAAAATTGATATGTGAAAAAAAAAAAAATAATATATAAAATTGACACACTCACATGTAAAGGGGAGTGTTGGATGAGCACATGTGAATATGTGTTAATTTGATGAGATGAAATAGGTAAAAGTTTCACATTAGATAAAATATTTGATATGTGAAAAAAGATAAAAAAAATTGATATGTGAAAAAAAGAAAAAAAAATAGTACACAAAATTGAGACACTTACATGTAAAGAAGAGTGTTAGATAAACACAAGTGAACATGTGAGTATGTGTAATGTAACGAGATGAAGTGGGTATAAGTCCATCAGTGGATAAAATAAAAGAAGAAATGTGGTATATAAGTTTAGATGGGCTAAAGACATAGCCCACACTTCCAATCTCCATGTCAAGCACTCTCCCATGCCCAAAATCCAACACCTTCACACAGAGCTCCAGTCATGGGTGAGGTATCTATTGTGACACTTGCGGTCAAGGCTTCAACGCTTTTCTTATTGCTAGTGGCAGCACTGGCGATGGACGTAGACAGTTAGGCGAAACACAGGTGGATCTTTGTTGCACATCAAGGTCTCTTGGGGTTTGCTTTGCCACAAGTGGTGGAGGTGGAGTTTGAGTTGGAGCTCTGCCATCTTTGGATCTATTTATTGGTGGTGATCATTGTTCTAAAATGCGGACTGCATCCCTAATGCTGCTGCAATAATGCGGTTATGGTGGTCACCGCAACCCATTACCCCGCAATTGCAGGGTGATTTCAAATCACACTGTGGTGCCGCATCAAATGGTGTTAAGGCCGCAATGAAATAGGCTACAACATCATTTTCACAGTACCACACATTAGATTCAAGAAAAATACCTTAACCTTCGCACTTCTCAGTCGCATCAGCGTCTCAACCACACCAAATCAGCATCTCCGGTAGGCTCTAACCTCTAAACTGCAACTTTTTATCTCTGTGCGTGTAGAGGAAGAGAGGGAAAAGGGGTGATGGACGTCACTAGCCATGCTATGTCGATGGAGGGAAGAGGCCGCTCTGAGGTGAAGGGAGAGGAAGAACCGAACAAGGAAAGAAGGGGAAGAGGGAGACTCAGGACAGGAAAGAGGGGGAGAAGGAGAAAACGAGAATGCTCTGTTCTAGAAGATGGTAGAAACTGACAGAGCAGAAGGAGAAAATGAGGGGATGGGTCATTTGGGTGGGAGCTGTTACGGGATTGGGCCTTTTCTAAAAGAAATATTTAATTAAATTGGAGGGTGAGATTGATGGAAATATTGAAGAAAGAAGGGAGAAAATTTGAAAAAAGAGGGAAGAGGCAAATTTGCAGAGTTTGAAAAATTAGAGTTTGAGAGAAAGAGAAAAATTTTGAGATAATTAATAAAAGAAAAAAAATTAAAAGATTAATTTTTTTATAATTTAAAATTTGTAATATAATAAGAGTTTTTGAGAATAAAAATATTAAAAAATTTCAGAAATTAAATTTAAATTAATTATTAATTGACTTTTTAAGTAATATGTTTTAAGAATTAAGTTAATTAATTAATTGTTTACATTTGATAAATAAAGTAAAATTAATATTTTTAGACAAAACAAATTAGTAATTATTAATTAGTAATCTATATTAAAATTAAAGTTTAAGTTTTGCTTAATAAATGTTATGATTTATTTGTATAACCATAGTCATAATAATTATGAAATTTTTTAATTATAAATTTAGTTTAAATTATTCATTAAGGTAATACAAAATCTTATAAAATGAATAAAAACCTATATAAGATGATAAATAAAGATATATTAAAAATTAAAATGATTATGAAATTTTTTTTTTTTTACATTTTGCACAAGTAAAAAAAATTTTACGCCACAATTGACTATTATCCGCATCACAACAATCATAATACTTACAATTGTAACTATAACTATAATTTAAAACTCCAGTAATAATGGGCTGTCAAGTCAATAAATTCCCTCTTCCCATATTTGCTGAAGGAGAACCATGAGGCATAATTGGGAGAAGAATATTAATGGTTTACTTGTGCTGCATATTCAAAAGAGCAATTCATTTGGGTGAGGAGTAACGTGGGAGAGCTGAAAAGACAATTGAGAGTTGTTGCTGATGTGGACAAGAAAGGTAAATCTTAAGAAGAGAGTTAATTTGGAGGTGAGATTTGCGTACGTACGACTGAATGATAACAATTGACATGGCAACATTTTAGAAACTAAAAACGCTGAAATTGCATTATCACAACCATTGTCTCAGGATTAATAAACTATAAATAGATTTTATTTGTTAATATGTAAATGTTTGATGTCTAGGTCTGCGAATATATGGTTCTCACTATATATCCCATCACTTTCACTTTTCAAACTTAAGTGAACTTCATTATGTGTCCGAAAGCTAATAAACCCATGGAGCAATGAAAGAAGGAAGGATTAAGCATACTTATGCATTCATTTATAAAAATAAAACTACTTTTTAAGGAAATCAAAACAACCACAACAATGATGCTGGCCTTTTCTTTTTTTCTTGAGGGACTGTTTAGTTTTCAGAAAGCAAATTTGAAAATATTTTGAATACCATATTTTGAATATGAATCATTCAAATTTTTTAAATTTTGAGTTTACATTTCATAATTAATTTTAAAATTTATTATGTAAATATTTCTCATAATAAATATCAAGAAAGGTATTAAAACTCTTAATCAGAATACTAATATATTCAAAGTATATTGTTGGTAGTAAGATTCAAAGTATTTTTGTATAAACTATGTTAATTATATATTCTTTTTCCTAACTTAATGCCTAATTATCAATACCGTGTGTTGACACTTAAATTTGTCTAGAAATTTTTTTGAACTGGACACCACCTAGGCCTTGTGTCCGAACCCATCTCAAAGTCCAAACCACATACTCAAAAGACAAAAAATCAAAATATCTCAAAAAACAAAAAAAGGAAAAAAAAAAAAGAAACAGTAAAGGCCAGAGGCTTTGGCTCACGGTCTCCGGCAGCCACAGTGCCCCCTTTTGCTCTCTTTCCACCATCCAGACTCAACAGCGGCAACACTGCTGGGTCTACAGATTTTGCTTCCCACTCTCCATCCGCACCAACACTCCGCCTGCACCCACCAACCCTGCGCTGGTACATTTTGGCACAATACAACCTCCACCACACCACACACCCCAGCAAATAATACCCACGGCAGATGCAAGGGGGGAGGGAGACCAGAAAAAAAAAAATCACAAGACAAGAGGGGAACACTAGAGAAAAAATCATACAAGAGAGGGAGAGGTCACCGGGGAGAGGAAGTGAAAAATAAAACCAGAGGATAGTTCACCAAAAATCTGAGAGAAATATTTTGCAGAAACCAACCCAAACTTTCAATGAAATATCAAATCATCAGGTATAAATATTTCTAGCTCTTGCTCTGTTTTGATCTTTTCCTCCTTTTTTGCCGTAGTTTTTCACATCCTGAAATCTGGTGAAAGAAGATAGCTAAGGTAAAAAAAAAAAAAAAATTGTAAGAGGGGTGGCGCTGCCCATTCCCATTTACAGCCCAAAAGCCGGGAAAGAAGAAGCTGCCTCTGAGTTGTTACACGGTGAAATGAAAAAGAACCCAAAAAAATAAATTCATTCTTTGAATTTTATGATTGGCTTAGGCCTTAGTGCTGATTAAAAAAAAATAAGAAACAAAGATTTGGTTTTCAAAGCTTCCTCGCGTGAAGCCTTGGCAGTTTTTTTTTTTTTTTTTCATGATTTTGATTATTTCTTTTGAGTTATTCTTTCTTTAATATATAATATTAAGTTAATGGTGGGTAAGGCTTCACGTGAAGCAATCTGCTCCTGTAATCCTTATTTTTTTTAATTTGTTTTCATATTGACAGGATTATTGTTATTTTGTTTTTGTTTATTTTTTTATTTTATTTATTCTAAATCGAAACTTCTTTCTGTGCGTACATATTGGCTTAACTGATAATGTTAGTTTGGAGACTTATCTTGGAGTTTATCTTATTTTTCTTCATGTTTAATTCATGTCATATTTATTCTTGGGTATTTTATCATTAACTATAAATTAAGATTTTCGATGAAGGATAAATTAAAATTAATTATAGTATTAGCGATATTTTAATTATTTTTAAGATGTAGATATTTTTTTATTTTTAACCATGAGTATTGGCAGAAGTTTAGAGATATCCAATAAAAATCTTAAATCATAATTTCATATTTTTTATCTTTAAATTGTCACTCGATAATGGATTAGGATTTTCGACGAAGAAATTATTATGGTATTGGCGACAGTTTAATTATTACAAAGATGAGGATATTCCTTTAGTCTTAGTCATAGATATTAGTTAGACTTTAGATGGATTCTAATAAATAATTTTTTTCCAATCATGTTCATTTTATAATATGTTCACGTACATCATTTTGCATCAATCGTTATGTCTTTGCTCGACAATCAAAATCTAAAACTTGTCGATGACAGAAAAATTGAGAGAGATTTCAGGTACCGATCAATTGCACTCTTCTCAGTATTCTTTAGGCAATCACTATTAGATCTTGCCATGGATATTTGCTTGATTTAATCCCAAATAAATAAATAAATCTTTTTTAAAAAATATAAAATAAATAAGAACAAATTCATGTAACCTTGACTTTATGATGGTTGTGAATTAAAATAATTCATTTTATGGATTATTATCAAAATTATCTGTTGTGAAATCACTTTTAAAAATAATGTTTTTCATTTAAAAACATTTTTTTGAAAATGAATATTTTTTATTCACCACTTTCACTCAACATGTCATATTTAAAATTTGTCTTGCACAATAATGATTACTTGGCCATTCATTTCCTATCAAAGTCATTTATTATCTTTTGGTAATATGCCCCACACAATGGGACATATTAAAATAAAAATAAAAATATTTTTTTAGTTAATAAAGGACCAATTCAATTTATTTAGCAAATAACATCAAATTAAATAGGTAACCATTTTGGGAACTGACGGTGTAAGGTGTTAATACCGTTCTTATTTGTAATCAACCTTTGAACTTGTACTCTATAACGCAGAACTTTTTCTTTTGATTTCTGATAATACCATTCTATTTTATTAATGGAAAAACGGTTAGTGGCAACTTCATCACTTGGATATTATTCATCATTCCATAACATCATCATCAAATCATTTCATTTTTTAAATTTATTTTTCAAAGAGAATTTTTGCCAATTTGCGTCGCGTTGCCTTGAAGGATGTTGCGACATGGTGTATTATCAAAGTTTGTAAACAAAAAAATTTTAGGTTTGGTTAGAATATGCAATTTCTTAATAGATTTTTTCAGTCCCTCGCTACTAATCCACACTTAATATTATCAGCACATGTAATTTTACTAAGCTGTTTGGGATTTAGTCAAGGAGAAAGGTTGGATGTCATGGTGGTAAATCCTAGCACTGTGACGGCCCTGTTATTCCCCGGAGACTTAATAAAAGCATGGCATTGCATGTATGCCTTCTTCGAGGTAAATATCCACAACTGATGAGCTAATCATTTGCAAATTCTATGTGTATTTGTGCTAGAAGGAACACCTTTGGTCTTAAGTATGTTTGATATGCTTTCTGCCCTTCTCCCAATGAAAAGTGTATGGGATGAATTGGGGAAGTCTCTTAATATAGTGCTAGATTGCTACCGAAGTAACCAAGAGAAAGTGTCTTTATATCGTGCCTTCATAAAGGTTGACAAAGAATTTTGACCTCTTCAAAGTGTTAATCATTGTTGATTCGAATACTAAAATTGAACTTAGATAAATTCATATCTCAATTTTTAATTTTTAAGGAGTTAATGACAATTGTGATTTAGTCCTCGTTGCAGGTTGCGCTGAAACATATTGAGACCTGCTTTTTCGGAATTGGTCCACTTTAAAGCTGTAGCCTTGGCACATATTTTGGTATATGAGAACAAGGCAGCAGCTGGTAAGCATTTGCGTGTTGAAGCTCTGGGGCAAAAGTTGCTGACCTTTTGTGCAAAATACAATGTGCCTAGGTAAGTAAACCACACACTTGCTAGATATTGACAATGCAATCATCTTAGGGTAACTGATCAAGAAATTAGTGATGATTCTTAGTTCTTGAATGAGTTGATAAACTTTTCATTCTTATATGACATCAACCAACTGGTTCATGTGGAAAGCAGTTTTTGATCATGTACTTAATAATTTTGTATGCCATCAACCAATAAGTTGTGAAGATAAAGAACATAACAAGATGGTTTCAAGAAATTCACTTCAACTTCTGTTAGTGGTAACCAATTTTTAAGGTGTCGATATATCATTAGGAAGGGAACAGCAATGAAGCATTTAGGGTTGAGCACAACATCTGTCACTGTTTTTTTTTTTTAAATTTATTATTACTTAAATATTTCTTCTTTTGGTTAAGATCAGCAATATTTTTCTTGCATTTAGGAAAGACATATATAAATACGGTTGTTATGTAGCATAGTTTATATTTATTAGAAGTTCAATAGATGTAGCATGGCGGATTAATAAATTGGAATGCGTTCTTTAATCAAACAAAATATAAAGTAATTTCATTTGTCAACTCCTGTAACACGCGGATCTAACAAACTTAAGTGAAAAAGTACATTCAATTCGCCTCCCTCGACTTTTGTGAATTGATTATTTGGATTAAAACCAAGGTTCTGAAAATCGGACCGGACCGGTCGAACCGGGAACCAGTTCCCTCCCCGGTTCGGGTTATGTCCAAGAACCGGGAGGGTCAAAAACCGGTCAAGAACCGGTAAACCGGTGTCAAACCTGGTAAACCGGTCAAACCGGTACCGGTCCGTACGGTTACCGGTTTCTGACTTCTTTTTTTTTTTAATTTTTTTAAGCAAAACGACGTCGTTTTGCTCTTGATTTTACAAAAAAAAAAAAGTAAAACGGCATCGTTTTGGGCCAGTCTTCCTGCGCCAGTGCGCCCTTCGCAGAACGAACCAGTCGCAGCGTTCGTTCGTCGAGCACTGCGGCGTTCGTTCGTCGCGCGCGGCGGCGTTCGTTCGTCGCCCACCGCAACGTTCGTTCGTCGCCTACCGCAGCTTCATTCGTTCGTCGCCGATTTCGTTCGCCGCCCACCGCAGCGTTCGTTCGTTCGTCGCCACGTTCATTCGTCGCCGCATTCGTTCGTTCGTCGCCCACCGCAGCTTCGTTCGTTCGTCGCTGCATTCTTTCGTCGCCCACCGCAGCGTTCGTTCGTCGCGCACCGCAGCTTTCGTTCGTCGCGCACCGCAGCGTTCATTCGTCGCCCACCGCAGCGTTCGTTTCGTCCCGCACCGCAGCGTTCCTTCGTCGCCCACTGCAGCCATCCAGGTGCTTCTTCTTCTCAGCTGCGAGCACCGCCCAGTGGAGGTGCAGGCTCGTCGGAACTGGGACATAGACGGCATGGACGTCGGGGTCGTTGAGAAAGGCCTCATAGGAGTTATAGATTTTGGCGTCGGGAGGGAAGCCGTTGGCGGCGGCATACTTGGAAGCCTTGTCGAGGGTGTGGCTGGCGACGACATAGATGTTGGCGTTGGTTGAGAGGGTTATAGTCCTTGAAACCTTCCGGGCGATCTCTGCCCATCTAAGGATTCCGATTCATATTGGGGTTTCAACCATTTCTGAAAACTTGTTCAACTTGATAATTATGTTTTCAGTTTGTTTTTCTATACAAGGACAATCATTCTAATTTTATCATTTTGTTTAACTTTTGTTTAGGCCTAAATTGCTTAATTGTTGATTAAATATACTTATATTTATATATAAATATATATTTAATTATATTCCGGTTCGACCACGGTTCAACCATTGAACCTTGAATCAGTACCTCGACCAGTTCAGTGACCGGTTCGGTTTTCAGAACCTTGATTAAAACATATTAGGGTGTTGAGTTAGTCCTTACGTTACAGCAATGCCTGTGATAAATTAAAATGTGATATCCAAAAGTGTGTTAAATGAGCAAGGGGACTATTGACTC
The DNA here is from genome assembly GCA_019955255.1 of Castanospermum australe. Classification (NCBI taxonomy): domain Eukaryota; kingdom Viridiplantae; phylum Streptophyta; class Magnoliopsida; order Fabales; family Fabaceae; genus Castanospermum; species Castanospermum australe. The sequence continues at coordinate 313,817 of NSJW01000336.1, read as the reverse complement.
TGGGTGCAAATCCGGTGGCTTCAATTTAATTCATGAAACATGTGCACCCAGAATAAACTAGTTTTTATCCACAGATCATTGGCCATTGCCTTGCTAATAAAGAACATTTTTTTAAACTTACTCCACCCTTTATGCCATGTGCACATTCTTGCCTGAGAAAGATTTTTCCCATAGCTACTAGTATCTTTTTACATCCCTAATAAAGTTAAGGTAAACTATTTCTCCATGAGAGAAGGCAATGTCTTTTTAAATAAATTATTTTGCTTACCTCTCTGGAGCAGTCTTGAAAGAACACTCTATAAGGAAAGTATTCCTTTGAAAGATTATTATACATTTAAACAATGGGAAAATTTTGTCTTCAATTTTTCATTCGTTGAAATATTAAAGAAGCTCTTAACTTCTATGAATGACTACACACTAATGTAATCAAACATTAAGGATTTTAGGATTATCAAGGTTGAAAAGGAAAATGCACGAAAAAGGAACTCACATGAAATTCCAATTTCTTCCATGGTGGTTACTCTTGGCTGATGGCATGATATTTATGCTGCAATGCAGGAAACGACAATGCCTGCAATATAAAATTATTCACTTAAATTATAAAGTTTTGAGGCACATATTTCCTCCAAAAAACTTAGATTTCATCTTTGAAAATTACGGTCTTGGCTTTGATTAATTGTAGCTTGTTCCTTATTTTGATATGTTATTAGTTTTTTTTTGTTTTTATTATTCTTTTTTTGTTTTAGTTTACTTTTGTTTCGCTAAATTGTATATATCTAATTGCTTTTTCTTTTCAAATTTAATTTATTCTGATATAGTTTTCTATTAGAATGTTGGCAGTTTATGTGTTAGTTTTCATTTTGATTAAATTTTAATTTATTATTATTTTGGTTTTGATGAAGTTTAAGTACTTAAGAATTTGTTTTTAGTAGGGGTGGCAAAGTGATCACTAATTCACTAATCATCCAATCTATCCATATTCAAATTCAATCCAATCCATCCAATTAAAATAATAAATTTAATGGATGGATTAGATTGGATTAATTTAAATTAATGAATGATTAAGGGATGGTTTATTAAGCTAAACACATTCATTAGGTATTTAATTTTATAATTTACTCTTGACCCATTGAATTTATTTCAAATCCAATAAATATTACAAACCCAATGAATATTATCCATCCAAATCCTCTATTACAGTTAAAATAAAAAATAAAAAAATTTAAATTTCAAATAATCAATCTATATATATATATATATATATATATATACACACACACACACACACACACACACAATTGTACTTTTCTCTATCTCTTTATGATAAAATGTATACTATAATCACGTATGAGTTGGATAATTATCCATTTAATGGGTTATAGATGGATTGAATTTTTTTAGTAAATTTTTAATGAATTTTAAATAGATCAATATTTTATTTTTGACCCATCTATTTTGCAACCCCTAGTTTTTAGTTACTTGTTAATCATAAAAAACAAATAACTTTATAAAAAATAAAACAAAATTTGTATGAATAAATTTATTGGGGTAGTGTGAGTTCTAACAACTCGTTGATCTCAAAAATAATTTAAAAATCTCTAGAGGTCAATATAGCCATGATGACTCTTTGACTTAGGAATGATATAAGCTTATAATTATTTTAAAATCCGTTAACAAAATATTTTTTAATTAATCAACCATTTTTAATTTTATTCTATTAATTTTTAATTAAAATTTATTAACTCACAATTATTTTTTTAAATGAATTTTGATCCTTCAATTGAAGATATGTAAACACTTCGACTAAGTCACACTCATGAATATTTCAATTTAATTTATTACTTATTATCTTGTGAATGCTTTAATTTAGTTCATTATTTGTTATTTTATAAATATTTACAATTCAGTCTTTTAGTCCTTTATTTTTATTTGGTTTTGTGGATTATTAATTTACACAATTAATTTTATGATAATAATTTTATGTTGTATGTATCAAGGTGCAGCGGAATTGAGTTTCCATCATTTTCTATGAATAATTGACTTTTAAACTTGACCTTGTTTTGAACATGATTTTAATTTTTTTTAAAAATGATTTTATGAATTATTTTCCTTACCTAAATAAAATTTGGAAATGACTCCTAAAAGAAGAAACTAAGGAGGATCCAGTCCAATTTGAAGAGAAATAGAAAGCTTAAGAAGAAGGAGACAAAGAAGAAGAAGATGAGGAATATGAAAAATTAGAACCAAGTTCTACTGCTAAAGCTCAAGTTGAAGAAATCTTCAAGTCCTTCTCTCAAGCATCTCCAGTCACACCACCTATGGCTCTCTAATTTTTTTTTTATCAAACTAACTATGAGTGCACAGAACTTCTATTTGACACTCAAGGTCAATTTGTATCTGCCTCTTAACACACTGAAATACTTCATGGCAATGATTAGCTCAGTCTCTACTGCCAAAACAACTTTCTCAACTAAGAAGTATAACCGTTCTCAAGTCAGTTTTGAGCAAGCATCCAAGAATGAACCAATTGGTTCACTTGAGAAAGAACTAGAGAAAGCTGCACTCGTCGAAGAAGAGACTAGGAAGACAACTAGAATTGTTGTTGTTGAAACTACGGCTGAACAAGGTGTTAGTGTTGACACTGTATTTTCTAATGTAGCTAGACCAGTCAGACCACCACCCTCATCATCATGTTTCAAGATTGCTCCATACTACCCTCTTCACTAGAAATGAATGAAATTTCATGGTATTATTACTAACGAGGAACTACACAAACTGAACTCCAAAGTAAAAAGGTTGAAGCACAGTCAGAAGGCACTGAGAAGGAAAATGCAAGCTGGATTTCATGCAATTTTAAGAGTCTCTTGCAGAATTCAAACAACGGTTCAAGATGTTTGATTCTTTGGAACTAGATGGGTACTAAAGTATAAGAGTGAACTTACACCAGGGTTTATCAACCTAAACCTTTCTAACCCCGTAGGGCTCAAACATCCTCATTTATTTCTGTTTCCTATTGAGACACAATAGACACAAATGATGAGTCCACAAAATCTTCCGCTTGTTTGTGATGTGCTGCACTTTTCTTATTTTCCTTAGTATTTTTTTTTTTGCATTTTTTTGTGATGACAAAAGGGAGAGAAGAAAATAGCGACTTTGTTCCCTTTAGACTCTGAAAACTCTATGAAATAGAGTTATTTGTTTTATTTGGTGCATTAAAGTTTCCTATGTCCTAGAGATTTGTTTTAGAAATATTAGTTTTTAACTTTGTTTTAGTATAATCTTCTTAGCTTGTGATGTGTGTGTGTTTTTGGTTGATTCTTCTTTGGAATTTGGATTGTTTTATTGAGTTTCTCACTATTATAGAATCTAATTTATGTTATTTTTGGTTGTCTTGTAGGTTTAATGTTAAAGAGAAGCTCAAGGAGATGAGAAGATGAATTTCAAGCCAATTTCAAGCAAGTTTGAAGCCGCGCCCTTAGAGGATTGGAGCCATGGCGCCAGAAGATGAAGAAAATTAGCATTGGACCAGAAACTACAACGCTAGAAAGCTGAGGCTGCGGCGCTGGACCTTCATTAGCATCATTTGCATTCTAGCAAGCGTGGTGCCAAATTTCCAAGGTTGTGTCACCAGCACGAGAAAATTCCTTATGCATTTTAAAGAATGCTAATACCTTTAGGGAACTATGAATAGGACTTTTTAAGGACTTTTGGAGGTTCCTTCTACCCTAGGGGAGATCTTTCTTTGAGAGAAAGAAAAGCCACAAAAGATTCAAGGGGTTTGAGATTAAGATTGAAGATTGAAAAGCGAGATTTTCATAGATGATTTTTCTTCTTCTTTTCTTCTTTGTTATTCTCCTAATCTCAAGGATGGTTATTCTTTCTTGGTTGATGTTTCTACTTGTTAGGATGAACTTTTTTTTTTTTGGTGGGATTGCAATTGAACCCAACATGTAGTTTGGAATCTATGGTTCTTTCTTTCTTATTTTTAACATGATTTGAGTTGTTTATTCAATCTTGTGTTTAATGCTTTTAATTGAATGACCACTAATTATATTGATTAGGTAACCCTAATGAACTTAATGTCAGCATCCAATTTTGTCCAAGCCACATCTAAATTTTTTCAAAAGAAAATATATTATAAAAAATATTTTAACTTAAAGTAAACAAAAACTCAAAAATATTCATCTTTCTATTAATTAAAAAAGATAAAAAATTTATCTATATTTCTTCTTTGTATATATGTCTCTTTGAGGGTGTCTTCCAAATTTTTTCTATCCCATTTTTGTTTCTTCTCCATTTGTAACTCTCATAGCATAGCCACTTTGCACACACTATAGTTGCACTTTGTACATTTGATAATACACAGCCATGCACAATAAGGTTCATGTTGCACACATAGACCTCTTGACCTGCTGCTTAGTCTCTTAGAGTCTTGGCGTTCTTTGTTTTTTCTCCAACTATGCACAACTTCTATAAGAAGAGAGCCGGTGAGAAATAAAAGGGAGAATTAAAATAAATATCAGAGAGGTGGGTGAGAATTGAAGAGAGTTGAAATAGAGAAGAAGAACTCATGAGAGCACTCGCGAGAGATCGAGGAAGAGAAAAACAGATAGAGCAGTTGAAAGTAAAAAGAATGAGAGCTTCTAAAAGAGGGAACAGAGAGAGAGGAATGAGGGAGAAAAGCTTGAGGTAGAGGGAGAGAACAAGAATCAACCCCAAGAGGTACGACTCTATGTTTTTAACTTGTAGTGATCCTTTGTTGTTTTTTGCCCTAGCCTTGCTTTGTTTTTTGTGAGAGATTTCAAAAAGAATAGGCTTACACAGTTGTGTTCCATAACATTACAAGGCCGTGATCCATCACAACAATGGATTTGCAAACTAAAAAGGCCACACAACCATGTTAAGAAGTACGAGCAAACCGTGCACTGCCTAGTAAGATGCGCGACATCGCGCAAATGTGGATCACGCCTACATGCCCGTACATAGCACACAGGCCTGGCCATGTACCTCTCAGGTTGCATATTCTCAAAGTAGCAAAGTGTCAGATGACTGTGGCAATCGGCACGACCTAGCCGTGTGGCACTAGCTTAGTGTTTGAACACATTTCTTTCTAAAAGGATGTGACCTTTCATGGAAATCTTTCATCCCAAGAGTTGTTTCAGATCATGAAGGGATGCTTACAAGTCTATAAAAGATTGGCTCCACCAATAATTAGGATCAATCCATTCAATTCCAATTCCCATAATCCAAAAGATTCCAAATCAATCCTGGTTTCTTTCTATATACAGAAAAAAAATAGGAACTATCCTTCTATAAAATACCATTGTTGTCTTTAGCTTGGTTTTGGAAACGCAAAACAAACCAAGTGTTTTTCATTGTATCATGCAAGAAATTCACTAGTAACTATCTTGGATCTAGAGAAGAGAATCTGGTTGGATGAATTAAGTTTAAAGGAAAGTGCTTTGTGCACACCTTGAAAAGTCTACACTTAACTTTCCTTGATTTTGCAGTGTTCTTCTCCAAGATTCATCTTCTTCAGAGATCGCTATGTTAGAAATGTGTCTCATATTTAATGGGAATTAAGCATAATTTAATTAAAACATATTAAAGGGCTAAAAGGTAAATTTAGTTGTAAGTTAAGGGAGGTTATGAAAAGGGTAATTAAGTAATTGCTTGATGAGAGCAGTTACCTGATGATTGTGGGAAGTTATCCTAGTGATAACTGATGGTTTTGAAATTCGAAAGAAACCGATAACTGATGGTGCTATCTGATGGTTTTGAATTTCAAATTAAACCCCTATATATTCAGTCTCTACCCATAAGGATACACCAAGATTTATTTCCATCAGAAAGTGAAAAGCGTAAGCACGAAAGGGAAAGGGACCGATAAAGATTCAATAGTCAAGAAAGTTTCAGATCTAAAGTTTATTTCGCATTATGGACAAAGGTCAGTATTTATATTTTTGATTTAATATATGTAAAAACTATGAATTTCAAGATCCGAATTGTGTTCTAGTATGATGGACCATAATGTAAAGGACACAAATTTTATGTTTACATATGGTATCAGAGCATGGTTTGGGAATTCATGATTTTCCATGTATGGTAATTTTTAAATCGTTCTCACAAAATGAACATGAAAGAGAAAAGATCTGAGAACTCCAGATATGAGAAATTGTTCAAAAAAAAAGGAAAAAATTTGCCAGAAAGCGGTTTCCTTCGAAATCCACTCTGCTTTCCGTCAAAGGTTCAGGCGTTCCTCTGTTTTTCAACGACGAGCTCCGACGTCTTCTTCCTGCTCTCCCTCTCAACAATCGGTCACGGTTCCTTCAGATCCACCATCAAACTCTCGTCGAAAAGCGAGATCTGCGGCCGAAACCAGAAGCTTTGGTTGGACGACGGTGTGTGACTGTCTGTGGAAACGAACAACGCCGGAATCTGAGACCGAATCCTGGCGAAGTGCGTGCAGTTCGTGGAGACCGCGAGACTGGGCTGGGCTCAGGAAAGTCCCCAGGCAGCTGACTACAGAGATGCAGCCTCTGAAACGAGAGATCTGCGAGTCCGGGATCTGTGTTGCGAGGGCTTACAGTGTTGGGGTCTTTGCCCGACGTTTTCCCCGTGCGGTCCAACCACGTCGCCCAGCTCGATTCCTGCAACCCCTTCCGATTCCTTGGGTGAGAGGATGAGTTGGCCGTGCCTCCGCCGACCACCGTGACTCCTTCCTCAATAATACCCCGGCATGGACGGGGCCTATGAGGGACAGTGGACGTGGGGCAGATGATGAATTGCGTGTTGCGACCCAGATTCTCGACGTGTGACCTGGCTTGGGGTCAAGTTAATGCTGCTTTTGCAGAGCAGCTCTCTCAGTAAGTTAAAGAGGCTGAAATGTTTTTGAGGTCGGAAATTAATGGGCCAAGTCCAACTTAAATTTGGAATTAAAGTATGATAGATTTTTTAACCACCAAAGTGGTCAAATCTTTATGAGATAATTTAATTCTAAATAGTATGATAATATTTCAATTACCCATAATTTTGATGCTATAAATAAAATAAAAATTATTATTTTTATTATGGGTGAATTGAAGTTCATTATTATAAGACAGTTAAGGATCAACCCAAAGGTTGATTGCTTGTCTTTATAATAAATTAGCATGAATGTTAGTAATGTAAATATACTATTAGTTATATTTATGTATCCAAAGATAATTTCTAGTTAGTGTATACATCATTGCCAAATTATGTGAAATTTCTATTAGCATCATTATGTTGAGTGTTGTGTATTGATGGATTGCTCAAAGGTGAACATCAATATGCATTGTATGAAATGTATCTGAATCTGTGAAGCATGTTGATGTGTATGTATGTATAACTCAAAGTATTAATGTTTTCAAATTTTATTCCTTACAGTACCAGTTGCTACACATTCGCTATTCTCAACTGTTACAGTTTTTAATTGACTCAACTTCTCTGAATGGAGTGAGCAAATCCAATTTTACCTTGGGGTAATGGATCTGGATTTGACTCTTAGAGAAGAGAAACCTAGTGCTATTACTGCTACAAGCACTGAAGAGGAAAAGGTCAGTTATAGAAACTGGGAAAGATCCAATAGGTTGAGTCTGATGTACATACGAATGAGCATTGCCAGCAACATTAAGTCAGCTCTTCCACAAACTAAAAGTGCCAAAGAAATGATAAAGCTTGTGGAAGAGCGCTCCCAAACTGCTGATAAGTCTCTTGTTGGGACATTAATGAGTACATTGACCACCATGAAATTTGATGGTTATCGTACTATGCACGAGCATGTTATTGAGATGACAAACATTGCAGCAAGACTGAAGTCATTGGGGATGGATGTGCATGAAAATTTCCTAGTGCAGTTCATCCTGAACTCATTACCGGCTGAGTATGATCATTTCCAAATGAACTATAATACCATGAAAGATAAATGGAATATGCATGAATTGCACAGTATGCTAGTTCAGGATGAAACCAGACTCAAGAACCAGAGAATTCATTCCATCAATTATGTTAAGCATCAAGGAGCTGAAAAGAAAAGCGGTAAGAAACTTAAGAAGAAGGAAAGAGGACCCCTAAAGATCAATGAGGCCTCCTCTTCTCAAATCCACAAGAAGGAACCTTATGGAAACAGATGCCATTTCTGTAGAAAGATTGAGCATTTCCGAAAGGGTTGCCCGAAACGTAAGGCTTGGTTTGAAAAGAAAGGCATTTCTTATAATCCAAACCACAAGGCCAAATGAAAAGTTTGTCTTTATGGGCAATAGAGTGAAAGCTCCAGTGAAAGCTGTTGGGACGTACCGTTTGATTCTTAACAGTGGATATCATTTGGACTTATGTGAAACTCTTTATGTACCTAGTATATCTAGGAATTTAGTTTCAATATCCAAACTTGATAAAGCTAGATACTCTTTTAAATTTGGTAGTGGTAGTTTCAGTTTGTACAAACATAATCATTTGATTGGTAATGATATATTATGTGATGGATTATATAAGTTGAGTCTTGATAATCTTTATGCGGAAACACTTATGACCTTGCATCATAATGTTGGTATTAAACATAGTTTAATGAATGAACGTTCTGCTTACTTGTGGCATAAACGTTTGGGACATATTTTCAAAGAGAGAATGGAAAGATTGGTAAAGAATGAAATCCTTTCGGATTTAGATTTTATTGATCTGAATGTATGTGTGGATTCTATTAAAGGTAAACAAACAAGACACATAAAGAAAAGAGCCACAAGAAGCACTCATCTTCTTGAAATTTTACACACCGATATATGTGGGCCTTTTGATGTTAACACTTTCAATAAAGAAAGATACTTTATCACCTTTATTGATGATTATTCACGTTATGGTTATGTCTATTTGCTACATAATAAATCTCAGGCTGTAAATACTTTAGAGATTTACATTGATAAAGTTGAAAGACAATTGGACAGAAAGGTGAAAATTGTCAAATTTGATAGGGTGTGTGAATATTATGGAAGGTATGATGAAAGCGGACAACATCCTGGTCCATTTGCTAAATTCCTCGAAAAGAGAGGCATATATGCGTAATACACAATGCCAGGCACACCACAACAAAATGGTGTGTCAGAAAGGCGTAATAGGACCTTATTAGATATGGTTAGGAGTATGTTAAGTAATTCATCTTTATTCATTTCATTGTGAACTTATGCTCTTAAAACTGCCATGTATCTATTAAATAGGGTTCCTAGTAAGGCAGTTTCAAAGACTCCTATTGAATTGTGGACAGGAAGGAAACCTAGTCTAAGGCACCTGCATGTTTGGGGTTGCCAGGCAGTAATTAGATACTATAATCCATAAGAAAAGAAACTGGATGCAAGAATAATCAGTGGATATTTCATTGGTTATCCAAAAAAATCGAAAGGGTATAGATTTTATTGTCCAAATCATACTACAAGAATTATTGAAACTGAAAATGCTAGGTTCATTGAGAATGACAAAGTTAGTGGGAGTGAAAACACCACGTAAAGTGGAGATTCAAGAATTGAGAGTACAAGTTCCCTTGACTTGTGTCTCTAATAAAGTTGTTGTTCCTCATGTTGTTATACCGATTAATAATAATGAAGAACAACAAATAAATGATCCCACTACTCACAATGATATCATAGTAAATGAACCGAATGAGCCCATAGTAGAAGAACCATAACAAATAGCATTAAAAAGATCTCAAAAAGAAAGGAGATCTGCTATTTCTAATGACTATGTGGTATATCTATAAGAGTTTGAATTTGACTTGGGAATGGAAGATGATCCGGTTACGTTTTCACAAGCCATGAATAGTAATAATGGTGAAAAATAGTTAGATGCCATGAAAGAAGAGTTGAAATCTATGGAACAGAATGAAGTTTGGAACCTTGTTGAGTTACCAGAAGGTTGTAAGAGATTTGGATGTAAATGGATTTTTAAAACCAAACGTGACTCTCATGGTAACTTAGAACATTACAAAACCAAACTAGTTGCAAAAAGATTCACTCAGAAAGATGGCATCGACTATAAGGAGACCTTTTCACCGGTATCCAAGAAAGATTCTTTAAGAATCATTATGACATTGGTGGCTCATTATGATTTAGAGTTACACCAAATGGATGTGAAAACTGTCTTTCTAAATGGAAATTTAGAGGAAGATGTGTACATGGACCAACCAATGGGGTTCATAGAAAAAGGAAAAGAACACATGGTGTGCAAACTTAAGAAATCAATATACGGACTTAAATAAGCTTCATGACAATGGTACCTTAAGTTTAACGATACCGTTGTTTCCTTTGTATTTAAAGAAAACACTGTCGATTGGTGCATATATCTAAAGGTCAGTGGGAGCAAGTTTATATTTTTGATTCTGTATGTTGATGACATCTTGCTTGCAACTAATAATCTTAGTCTTCTGAGTGAGACTAGGATATTTCTCTCTAGTAACTTTGAAATGATAGATATGGGTGAGGCAACCTATGTGATTGGGATAGAGATATTCCGTAACAGATCACAAGGATTGTTAGGGTTGTCTCAGAAAGCATATATTAATAAAGTTTTAGAGAGATTTGGAATGAAAAGTGCTCATCATCTCCGGTTCCAATTCAGAAAGGAGACAAATTTAATCTCATGCAATGTCCTAAGAATGATTTGGAACGGAAAGAAATGGAAGCAATTCCATATGTATCACTTGTTGGGAGCTTAATGTATGCTCAGACTTGTACGAGACAAGATATCAGTTTTGCAGTTGGAATGTTAGGAAGATACCAGAGTAATCCTAGTATGGATCATTAGAAAGCTGCAATGAAAGTTCTGAGATATTTGTAAGGAACAAAGAATCACATGCTTACTAATAGGAAATCCAACAACCTTGAGGTCATTAGATATTCAGATTCAGACTTTGCCGGATGTGTGGATACAAGAAAATCCACTTTTGGCTACCTATATCTTTTAGCTGGAGGAGCTATATCATGGAAAAGTGCTAAGCAGTCTGTAATTGCTGCATCCACTATGAAAGCTGAATTTGTGGCATGCTTTGAGGCCATTGTTCAGGCTAAATGGCTACGGAATTTTATTTCAGGGCTTAGATTAGTCGACAGTATTGATAGGCCGCTGAAAATTTATTGTGACAATTCCGCAGCAGGCTTCTTTTCTAAAAATGACAAGTATTCCAAAGGTGCTAAGCATATAGAGTTGAAATACTTTGCCGTTAAAGAAGAGGTTCTAGAACATAGAGTGTCAATAGAGCATGTTAGTACCAATCTTATGATAGCTGATCCCTTGACGAAGGGATTATCGCCCAAAACATTTGCTGGTCATTTGTATAGTATGGGCATTATGTCTGCTAGCAAATATTAAACATTATTGTTATTATTGGTTATTGATACTCTGAGCTCATTAATATATAAGTTTCTGAAATTTTTCTGTTTTCAAATTTATGTATACATGCATGTATGAATGATGATATTGAAATACAGGATTTGTCTCTAATAGAGACAATATTGTTGAACATAATGTGTACTTCCTATTAAAGTATCATGTTTGAGAGAAAAACTAATATAGTGGTACATGGAAGGAACTATGCCGATTTGATAGTGTAGAATCGCTATGACTCTTGTTAGTTTTATTCCTAATTATGAATTATGATGCAACAATGTATGAAACCTTTAGCCGAATTTATGCGCAATAAAGTTGATGTTTTATTAAATCATGGAATGACATTTACCACATAAGCCAAGTGGGAGAATGTTAGAAATGTGTCTCATATTTAATGGGAATTAAGCATGATTTAATTAAAACATATTAAAGGGCTAAAAGGTAAATTTAGTTGTAAGTTAAGGGAGGTTATGAAAAGGGTAATTAAGTAATTGCTTGATGGGAGCAGTTACCTGATGGTTGTGGGAAGTTATCTTGGTAATAACTGATAGTTTTGAAATTCGAAAGAAACCGATAACTGATGGTGCTATCTGATGGTTTTGAATTTTAAATTAAACCCCCATATATTCAGTCTCTACCCATAAGGATACGCTAAGATTTTATTTTTTCATCAGAAAGTGAAAAGTGTAAGCACGAAAGGGGAAGGGATCGATAAAGATTCAACAGCCAAAAAAGTTTCAGATTTGAAGTTTATTCCGCATTATGGACAAATGTCAGTATTCATATTTTGATTTAATGTATATGAAAACCATGAATTCCAAGATCCTAATTGTGTTCTAGTATGATGGACCATAATGTAAAGGACACAAATTTTATGTTTACACACTACCCATAATCTTTAGGCTTAATTCTGCGCTCTTCAACAAAGGCTACTGCAACTTTGAAGGAGATGACATTGGACTTCATAAAGTCAGAAAGATTTGATAAAGACAATTTTCTATGTTGGCAAAAAAAGATGTACTTCCTTCTGACGACTTTGAAAGTAGTGCACGTACTTAACACCCCAATGCCTAAAGGGAAAGAAGATGAGACAGTGGTTGAGATCAAGGAAAGGCAAAAGTAGGACAACGATGACTACATATGCACTGGGTATATTCTCAATGGACTGTCAAATGCACTATTCGATGTCTACCAAAACTTAAACTCTACAAAGGAACTATGGGAGAAATTAGAAGCAAGATACATGACAGGAGATGCTAGAAGCGAGAAATTCCTTATTATTCATTTCAATAATTACAAAATGATTGATGATATACCTATCATGGAACAATTGCATGAAATTGAAAGAATTCTCAATAATTTCAAGTAACATAACATGCACATGGTTGAAACCATTATTGTTTCCTCTATCATTAATAAACTTCCTCCTTCATGGAAAGACTTCAAAAGAAGTATGAAACATCAAAAGGATGATATTTCTCTTGAGTAATTGGGTAATTACCTTCGTCTAAAAGAAAAGTATCGGAAGTAAGATGATACAAAGGAACAGGTATGCTCATGGGAAAGTTCATGTGATGGAGGAAGGGGAGCCCTACAAGTTCTCTAAGAAAGGGGGTAGAGATGCTACACAATCCTAAGATAATGGCAACTACACCAGAGACAACAAGAAGAAAAGGAAAGGGAGATGTTTCTATTGTGACAAGCCTTGAAACTAAAACAATGAGTGTTGTTTCTTAAAAAAATTGAATAGAAAGGATTAATAAGTTTGGGTATAAATATGTATTTAAGAGGACCAAGTTTATTCTCTTTAAAGGGAGGCATGTTTGTGGGAAAAGATATCTTCGTATGAACATATTTATATTAAATATTATTTTAATTAAATGTGCTAATGTTTAGTAATAATAATAATATTATTATTATTGTTTATGTTGTTAAGTCCTTTAATCTATGGTATAATTGTTTAGGACATATTTATTTTAGAAAATTGCATGCAATGATGAAATTGGCTCCAAATAAAGTGATCTCCATTAAATTTGGATTCAATGGAAAGGTCAAGAACATTGGATTGAGACATAGCTATGTAAAAATTTTGATTACAAATGGAGTGATCTCTATTAACTTTATAAAGACAAAATTGAATCTTACAAATCCTTTAACGAAAGGATTGACAAAAGATTTAATGTTGAAAAATATCAAATAAGGGATGGGACTCAAGCCCATATTTTAGTTGGTCATCAATGGTGGAACCTTAACTCACACTTAGTAAAATGAAGTCTTGAGTTCAACAAGTGAAGTACATCATTAGAGTGATTGCAAGTACTTACAAATTTAATCCATCTCAAGGTGTAAAGTACTTAGTACTATGAGAAAATAAGGGAAAGTTAAGCTTTTGCTCTTAATAGACCTATAACATGTATATGCTAGTGTTTATCATTGGACACTTCTAATAGAGTCTACTTATATGAGTGTGAAGTAGGGCCACTTCTTGGAGTTAAAGGGTTTGAATTTTAAAGCACTCATGACAAGGATACAAAATAGAATGCAATGTTAAATGTGTCATTGATTAATATAATATTTGATGGTACTGATATCTTATGTGTAAGCTGTGCACACTTGTTCATATAGATTAAATAGTTGAAAGCTTGTCTACGATTCAATTCGGATTAATGGATTTCATGGCTTACTAAGTAAAGGTTCAAATCCCAAGATACCTTTATCTAAAGCATAAGATTTTTAGAATGATAAGGATTTGAGTTTATTTTAAAATAGTGGGGGATTGTGAGAGATTTCCAAATGAACAGACCTATACGACTGTGTTCCATAACATTGCAAAGGTGGCAATGGATTTGCAAACTAAAAAGGCTATATGGCCATGTCAAGAAGCATAGGCAAATTGTGCAATGCCCAGTAAGATGCGAGACATCGTGCGAATATTGATCACGCCTACATGGCTGTGCGACTGGCACACGGCCGTGTCAATGACCACGGCCTGGCTGTGTACCTTTCGGCTTAGGCATTCTCGAAGCGGTAGTCGCACGGCCATGTCAATGACCACGGCCTGGCTGTGTACCTTTCGACTTAGGCATTCTCAAAGCAGCAAAGTGCTGCACAGTTGTGGCAATCATTGGTTCAATTTTTGAACACCTTCCTTTCTAAAAGGATATAACCGTTCATGTAAATCTTTCATCATAAGTGTTGTTTTTGATCATGAAGGGATATTTACAAGTTTATAAAAGACTGGTTCCACCCATAATCAGGATCAATCCATTCAATTCCAATTTCCAGAATCCAAAAGATTCCAAATTAATCCTAATTTCCTTCTATGTGCAGGAAAGAAAACAAGAAATATCTTTTTATAAAATACCATCGTTGTCTTTGGCTTGGTTTTGGAAGTACAAAATGAAGAAAGTGCAAAACAAACTATGTGTTCTTCATTGTACCTTGCAGGAAATTTGCTAGTAATCATGTTGGATCCAGAGAAGAGAATCTAGTGGGGCAAATTATGCCTAAAGGAAAATACTCCATGCACCCCTTGAAAAGTTTGCGAATAACTTTCCTTAATTTTGCAGAGGTCTTTTCCAAAGTCTTCTTTAAAAGTCATCTTCTTCAGAAATCTCCACCACATTTTTTAGGTTTAAGAACAACGGTTTTGGTTCTAGTAACTGGAAAACTTTGTTTGCTTGCAAATTTTATTCATTTGCCTTATGTTGAAAACTCGAAATCCTATACTCCTACTAACCGACTAGCTTCAATCACTTTACCAAGTGTAAATAAACAAAATAATCTCTGAATCTTGTAGACTAAGTAGATTTAAGGACTCTCTTTGATCTTCTAGGTAGGTCAAAACATCTTGATTCTGCTCATCATTTTCAACTTGTTAAGGAATATCAACATTAATAATTAGATCAACATCTTTATCATGAATTATAAGAGATGTCACTATCTCCTAAATAGGAAGAGCAGGTGTAGGAACCACAAGTTACTCCTCTCTAAAGTCAACAAAACACGTGGCCCCATGCTAGTAACATGCTCTGACTCACCCTCAAAATAAACTCTCCGATTATATTCAATGACTTTAGTGAAGTGATTAAGACAATAAAATCTTGAACCCCTTGAGCCAATACAATATCCAATAAAATAACCACTAATGGTCTTGGAATCAAGTTTCCTTAACTATGGATTATAGGGTTTCACCTCTGCTTTACAACCCTAAACATGAAAGTGGCTCAAATTAGGTTTTTTACCTGTCATCAGTTCATAAGGAGTCTTTGGCACAGATTTACTGGGCATATGATTTAAAATGTAAATGGCAGTCCTCAGTGCATCTCCCCACAAAAACTCCAATAAAGTAGAATGACTAATCATGCATCTCACCATATCTATGAGGGAATGGCACCTCCTCTTAGCAATCCCATTTTATTGAGGAGTACCATGCATAGTGTACTGTGCCTCAATAACACACTCTTACAAGAACCTAGCAAAAGGTCCAGGATTTTTTCTAGTTTCATCATACCTATCATAGTATTCACCACCTCTATCAGATCTCACACATTTAACCTGTTTACTAAACTTCAATTCAACAGTTGCCTTGAATACTTTAAAAGCATCCAAAGATTCAGATTTCTCATGGAGCAAATCAATCCAACGCAATCTAGAGAAATTGTCAATGAAAGTGATGAAATATTTAAAACTACCTAAAGCAGTAGGAGTAATGGGCCCACAAATATCCATATGAATCAACTGTAAAACTCTCTCACTCTTGATAACCCCACTCTTTCTAACTCTAACAGTAAGCTTTCCTTTAATGCAATCAATACATGTATCAAAATCAAAGAAATCCAAATTATGCAAAATATTTTCCAAAAATAACCTTTCTATTCTCCTGGAAATATGCTCCAGTCGCCTATGCCAAAGCATAGAAAAATTTTCAAAAACTCTACCATTTTATTTCCAATGGCAATATTAACATCAGAATATTGTTGGTCAACAGAAACAACATCATAATATAATGTCACCCTTTTATTACTAAAATGAAATGAGTAACCATAACTATGAAAAATTGAAACAGAAACCAAATTCCTTCTCATGGAAGGTACATAAACAATATCTTTTAAAATCAAATCACGTCCAGTACATAACTTTAATGAAACTACCCTTATATGCTCCACTTTCACACTGGCTTCATTTCCCACTGTGATCATTAGCTCTCCATCATTTGGCCTCCTCCTGCTTCAAAACTCTTGCAAAGAGTTTGAAATATGGATAGTTGCACCAGTATCTAACCACCAAGTATTAGAGGGAACATCAACAAAATTTGATTCAAAGCAAACTAGAGCTAAAAGGGTACTTTTCTTCTTTTCAGGCCAGTTTTTAAAATTCCAATAGTCAACCTATTTGTGCCTATACGCATCACAAAATTTACAATTTCCTTTAAAGAAGGATTTGGGCTTACTGCCAAAACTTTCCCCAGAATATTGCCCAGGAAAATATCCGGGCTTGTCACTCACTTTCTTCTTAAACTATTTCTTTTTACCTTTATCCTTTAGAAATTCC
This sequence comes from Castanospermum australe, assembly GCA_019955255.1. Taxonomy (NCBI): domain Eukaryota; kingdom Viridiplantae; phylum Streptophyta; class Magnoliopsida; order Fabales; family Fabaceae; genus Castanospermum; species Castanospermum australe. Next base: position 296,876 of record NSJW01000336.1, on the reverse strand, counting down.
TTCTTCTTATCGTCACTCTTGTGAGAAGTCAATTGCACAACGGAAGACTTGCCCTTCTTCCTAATCTTCTCTTAAGTAAAAATAGAAATAAGCTCATCAATACTCCACTCATTCTGTTGGGCATTATATGAAGTCTTCAGAACATCAAACTCAAGCAGGAGCGATTCAAACACTTGTCAAATCAAGTAACTCTCTCCCTACTCTACTTTCATAGACTTTAACTTATTGTACTAGTTCACGAGCTTCATGGCATGCTCGTAAACCCCACTAACACCATCATACTTAGTCTTGCCCAGTAGAGAAAGATAATGGGCTTTTTCAGCTTTATCAAACTTTTTAAATTTCTTCCCAATAAATTTCAAAAGCTCCTTAGCATTCTCAGTTTGAGAGATGCTCTCTTTGATGGTTTTCTCCATGCTATATCTCATAGTCATCAAGTTGGAGTGTGCCCATTTTTCATGTTTAGCTCTATCTGTAGCAGAAGACTCAGATGTAGGCTTACTAGGCTCATCCTTAGTCAAGGCAAGATCAACATTTGAGATGGCCAGAAATAATTAAACATAATAGAGGGGAGACTTTATATCCAATATATATCAACAATAATTAAACATAATATAGTTCTTATTCAATTGTAATCCTGCCTAAGGGTCCCAAACTACAACACATAAGCAACTCTTACAAACTTAAATATTAGGGCCTTAAAGCTAGTACCGATAGGATACTGAGAATTCTAAAGGCATAATATTTAATGTATCCAACAAAATATTAGAAATTATATTAATAAAGACTAACCGATAGGGTAAGTGCATTATTAATATAATCCCTAATGTAAACTCATGAAAATAATTATTAATATAACACTTTGTCATAATTGGCCCTGCGATATGCAAGCTCTCAATTATACAAAGTGCTCAAAATGGTGCCAAGTATCATAAAAATGAACTTCCATAATTTAATTTGCACCAAAATTACAAAATATAACAATTTTAATACTTTATGCAACTTATATATGCACATAACATAATGAAGAAAAACTTTCTGGCATGCTAACAATGTTACATCTGAGAGTGTGCAAAATATAATATGTCCCATAATATGAAAATATAGCATAAAAAATTTTAGGGACAAATTCAGAGAGTACCATTTGTTTTTAATATATTTTAAAATTTGAAAAAATATAAATAATTATTTCTAGAAAAATAAAAAAATTTTAAAATTCACCATTATGTGGGCCAGGGGGCGTGGAGCCCATCTGCTAAGGTGGCAGCCCAAAACTCCTTTTGAGTGCGCCCCACGGGCCCAAAGTCTCTGGGAATGCAAGTGGGCTTGCGCCGGGGCAGAAGCTGGACTCGCGGCTACACGCCTCAATGGAGACAAAGTTCTCCTTGGATTCTTCACCATTTTTCACAATTCTGGTGGCATTGGAATCAGAAAATCATGTTCTACAATACCCCTTAATCAATTTTATGTATTAGTGTAGATATTTAGGCGAAATCAAAAAGGGCAAAACCTAGGGTTTTTTGCACTTATTCATAGTTTCAATCTAAAATTACACAATATGTTCAAAATCTATTAAATTTCTAGCACTATATCAAAGAACAATCCTCCAAGGCAATTACCCCATGTTTTCATCCTTCAATAATGCTTAAATCATGCGAATTTGGGATTTCTATCAATGAACCCAAAAAATCAGAAGTTTTAAATGATAAACCCTAAAATTCTATTCGGGTTAAAAGGTCTCTAATACTAATTGTTAATTATACATGCCCGAACAATTGACTAATAACTAAACAGAAGCCACAAAGTTAACCCCAATATTGTGGACTGTATAATCTAATAAGCAAATTAGAGATTAGAGTTCTTGGAATTACCTGGATAGAAGGAGGAGGAGAAATTCGTTGACCTCATGTGAAGATCCAAAGATAGTGGATGAGGGAGAGAGACTACCCTTACTCTGCTCAGAATTTTGTAGTATTGATCTCAATGGAGCAACCAACACCCCTGAGCAAATAAGAATAGGAACCTCTCCCTTGAGCCTACCAAATGGGCTAAGCCTATCAATTCTAACTTAGTCTACAATAAAGCCCAATAATAAACTAAAATCCACATATGAGAGTGTTTGACAATATAAGCCCAATATCAAAAAATTGATCACTTATTTGGACTTAAACACAATTAATAATATGTTATAATATTTTGACATCTAATTAATCTGGGTTTCACAAAAGAAATCTTTCATTGTCATCTTTTATACCATTCAAGTTTATAAGAATTGATTGTAAAAACTTGCGCCGTCATCAATCCATTCACAAGACTCGAACCCAAGACCTTACTTAAGGAAAACAAGCTTTTCACCACTTGAATCAACCACCCGTTGATTTAAAGTGGATTTATTTTATTGTTTGTGTAACGGTCAACTTATAGTTGATGAATTGTATGGTCCTATGCCATTTCATTGTTACTTGAGTTAGCATGAGTGAATTGTATAGCCCTCCTTGTTTGAGAATTTTTAGCCTAACCACTCTTTTTAATAATTTCCACTTGTTTAAAAGATTTTTTTTAGCAGGTAAAATTCATTTTCTTTTGACATATAATTTTCAATTAAAATCTTTTTCAACTAACAATTATTTTTTAGAAGAATTATAAGCTTTGATTTCTCAATTGAGAATATGTAGACATTTCAGACAAGTCAAACTTATAAATATTTTAATTTTATTTGTTGTTGGTTATTTTGTAAATATTTTTAAAATTTTTTAATTCAGCTCATTGTTAATTATTTGACAACTTTGTAAATATTTTCATTTAATTTCCTGTTTGATATTTTGTAAATATTTTAATTTAATTTATTGCATAATATTTTATAAATATTTTTGTTTAATTCATTATTCACTATTTTGTGAATATTTTAATTTAGTTTATTGCTTGTCATTTTGTAAATATTCGTGATTTAGTCTTTTAATCTTTTACGTGATTTTGTGGGGTAAATTGAATATATCTTAGTTATTAATGATTTGAAATGATTCCCAAACTTCATTTTGTTTCGCAGATTGGTCTTAATTTAAAAAAAAAGGTTTTGCTAATTAATTTTTCTAGCCAAATAAAAATTGATGGCAACTTCAAAATTAACTTATTTTCGTTGCCATTTCGCTGTTGCACCCTTTGATATAGTTGCAACACTTGGGGAAAAAAAAATTAGGTGTTTAGCCATATATTGAATAACATATGCTTATATTCATTTAAAGGGTTGAATGAATTGATTCGCTTTAGATAGGAATACTTACAAGTCATATGTAATCAAGGTTAGCGTTTGAACTTTTGAGTCTTTCTTCAATCTGGTCTCATTGGAATATAAGGAATTCGATGAGATATATTTTTATATGATTATCAAAAGAGACTTATAAATAAATTAGTTCCCTAATTTAACAATTCATGCATGTTGCATAAGTAAAGAAGGGTGAGGGAATTCAAGTGAAGTGTTGGGGTAGACCGTAATCCATGCAAGGTTGATCTTATTCACTACAATAAACATGACTTCAAGTGACGGCAAAAAACAGTCACTAAAAGTCTAAAAGCAATGGGTATAGCTTAAAAAACCTATACCAACGGACGCTTTTTTTTGTGAGATTTGATTTGCTAGACCCACGATTTTCTGTCCGTTACTAAAAGCTTTAGTAACAGTACGTTTGCCTATCAATAAAATACATGGACATTTACCCACGGTTTTCATTCTGTCACTATAGGATTCAGTGATAGTAAATAAAATTATCACTAAAATATTTACCTACAGTAGTGATTCTGTCACTATAGGCTTTATTGACAGATTTAAAATAATGTCCAAATTCGTAGATAAAACTTGTACCTATAGTAATAATTCTTGTAATTATAAACTCAGAACAAAAATTATCTTTTAAATTCATTTATCACATTTCAAATTATATAAATATGAAAACTTAAATCGATTTAAAAGCTAAATTAAAATGAAACTTGTTGAACTCCAATGATATTGAAAATAAAACTGTCTTACAACCATCTCAATATTACAAAGAAACCAAATTGGCGCTGTTGCATATAAACTATGTTTTACAATCATCTCAATATTACAAGAAACCAAATTGATGCATATGTAATTGCACGTATCGTCTTAAGTCATTCACCAAGTTTAAACAAAGTTGGACAAATTGACTTCCTAATTTGCACCTGCAAATAATAATAAAACATAATGATTAATAATGTAACTCAATATATAGAATTAATTTAAATGAATTAATACAAGGTACATACTATCATTGTCTTCATTATTATCTGACCTTGGAGAACTCAAATACCTTTGATTACTAGGGACACTAAAAGTATCTGAAGCATATTCAAAACAATGGAATACAATCAATGCATATATACCAAGTTTAATCAGTGTATATAGCTCACATAGCTGTGAACACACCAAGTGTATAGAAAATGAAAGTGCAGTTCTGACTTCCACAGAACCCACTGCCCACTTGCTTGGTGCCATAGACGTCTATAGAAAAAAAAAAAAAAAAGAAACTCGTTTTCATGAGCCATGAGCCATCATCTTCATACACTATTCTCTAGAAGTATAGAATCAACTTACCAAATATCAACTTGGATTAAATTCACAATTTACTTCCAAGGTTTCTAGAGATAGCTAATTTGACAACTCTGCTCTGCTCCGTCTCTCTATTTCTTCATACATATAAATAACCAAAAGCCTCAATTGAAAAAAGCCATAAAGCAGTGTCTCAAAAGCATTGAGATTAGGATTTTATTCATTGCGGTCATGTATAGAACGGGAACCTAAAAGGAAAAAGAGAAATGAAAACAGAAAAGAGAAGGTTACTTTCTTGAAAGTTCAAGCTTTGATGCCACAAATTGTTGGGGCCTGAAAATGAAGCAAAGTCTTTTATCCCTCATCTGTCATGATGGGGTTATTACTAAAGAGATATAAATCTATCAAAAAATTCTAACTTGATCACTCCTAGTTAACAATATATAAAGCTAAGAAACTGATATCTCCAAGTTAGAGTATTCAGTTCAGTGCTTTAATCTAGCCAGCATTTTTATTCTTACAAGCATTTCTATTCTAGCCAGCTCAACATCCAACCTTTCCCAAATATTATTCTTTTAGAGTTGAGTTTATAACTATATTAATCTGACGCTAAACATTAGCATGCCTTTTTCAAATATTAAGAGGAAACCTTGCATATGTATCAACTTTTAATATACATAAAAGTATATTAAATTGCAATAAAAATACAAGAATATATAAGAAGGCAGCACAATACAACAGGGTCAGTTTTTTTCTTTTTAGCCATGGTAATAAAAATCCAAACTTCTAATGCAAGCATATTTGTACACATAAAACATAAACAATCACACCTTTTTTTTACAGCTAATAATAACACAAATAAAAACTCAAAATCAAGTGCATAGAAAAGATAAATTCCACTCTTCAACATTTTAATACAGTGCAGTACCATTGAAGCGGGTTTCATTGACATAGAAAATACAAAAAAAAAAAAAATTCTACTACATAAACTCATTGACATAAGCATTGAACAAAAACTCGTTGACATACCTTCAACAAACTTTTAAAAAAATTTACCTTTTAGACAATCAAGCAATTCTTCAGGACAAACTAGCTTTGTTTTTGGGGATCTTAATTTAATATTCACAAAACTCATGAACAAAACATGATTACAATGCAAGCCAAATTAAGTTGGAATAAAATTGCAAAGACCAATAAATTAGTGCTAGATTTCACTCTCAATGACATACTTACCAATATGTCAATAAAGGAGTCACATTCGTGTACCTTTTATCAAATTGGGGACTAATGAGGGGTGTTCGTACCTTGTAGAACTTGCAATCATACAAGTAGTTCCACTTACTAGTAAAGCTAGATATGTATATTCCCACCCTCTATATCTAGAAAGAATCCTATTGGGTTCCATTTCCCTCATGTATCGGAGAGATTCATGTATCCTGAACATACATGTATTATACAATCAAGATGAAGCCCATGTGAATAAGGGGCTGGTCCACGCCCCATTTCCCTCACTGTGAATGAAGAATAAGTAAGGAATCTAAAAGGTGGAAGTGGGGGATTAAACAAAGTCCCACGCACAACCTACACTATACGCCCCATTTTCCTTTGATCATCGATTTCCTTTCTTTTAACGAAAGTGCAGGTATAGTTGCAGGAGCCTTATATCTTAGTGACTCACCCATAGCCTACACTACATGTAGATTACATAAGCCTACGCCCTTAGCCCCTGTGCTGAATAGTCATAAAACTACATGTAATTATCTGAATATCAGTTTCATACACACAGCCACACTACTCCTAAACACACCACACGGTCAAACACACTACCAAAGAACACATAATCACATAATCAGGAGAATCACAGAACACACAGCAGCAAGAATCACAAGACACCAATTAGTCATAGAAATTTGACTTGCCTGAAGACGAATAGAGATGAGGAGATCGAGGAGTGGAAGAGAAACGAAACCTACAAAACAAAAGAGAACTTCGAATCAATGAAAAAACCTGTAAAACATGGAAAACAAACCAGATAACAATTATGCAGAAAAATCCCTAGCAAGTAGCAATCAACCTTCAAATCCGTATTTCTAGGCGAAGTTAACAAGAAAAATCACCTATCTCATGCGACAGAGGGATGTAGATGAACTAAGGAGGATTCGTGCGGAGGAACTAAGTTTCACGGAAGGAGAAGCTCGCAGCTTCTCAAAGAAATCTATTGTAGACGAGATGAACTCGCCTATCTGCAGAGGCGAACCACCATTCCATTGTGTAGATGAGGACACAATGAGGAGATGAACAGAGACAGAGCGTGAAACAAAAAAAAAAGAAAAAAGAAAATAGAGGGGGAGTAAATTTACTAAATTAAGTAAAAAAATATAAAATATTACCTATAATAAATTAAATTAAAATATAAAAATCATTAAAAAAATACTTATAGTGACATAATTATATCTTGGTAGGTATAAGATATATATACTTATGGTTTCGTAAGAAGTCGCTAATACTTATAGTGATAGTAATAGACAACTGTAAATATTAACTATTCATATTCATGGTTCTTGAAGTTGTTATTAAAACTTATAGTGATAAAATTATATATTTGTAAGTATATATTATATATACCCATTATTTTTATATCCGTCACCAAAAATATCTGAGTATATGATAATTTTTTTATAGTGATTGCTTAATCTTTCATGAGTTTTTGATTTGTCTATATTTAAATCTTTCTTTTGTTCTTTCTTGCTTACTTTAATGAGCATTTTTTTTCGTTAGTTTGAATAAGATTAAGGTGATTTAATCTTATTATTTAACGAATGTGAGATTGACATCTTTTTAACTACTTAAACAATTAGCACACTTGCTAGTGTAAAATTTGCAACAGACTCCATTTTGTTATATTATGATATATTTGTTGTACCTTTCTGATCTATTTTTTGAAATGAATGAATGATGGTACTGCTACTTTGCTTCCCTTATTCTCAATTGTTTACTTTCACTATTGTGATAAACTAACATTCTTATGAATAGTCAAGCTTAGGAGGAACATGCGTTTCTCAACTCAAAAAGGTTAAGTTATGATAATTAATTATACAGAAATTTATAAATATGGATGGTCATAATAAAAAAATGGAGAGATTGTAATTCCAAAGCTCTTAATCTTTCTGATACTTTCTAATTATCAATTTTGACAACTATACTATATTGTTTTTTATAATTGCCCTAATTTTCACTCTAGGATTTTTTTTTTTTTTCAGATTACATAGAGTTATTTGTTGAGAACAATTAAGAACAACCGTTATGAAGTCAAAACCTTAAAACTTGGAAAATGTTCAAGTTGTCTAAGGAACTCATAACAATAAAATTAAAAAATTTTGAAGATGAAGATGGCAATCTTAGAAGCACCCACTTCTGTCAAGTACTTGGAACATGAAGGCTGTATTTAAATTAAAGTTTATAAACTTAATTTTAAATCAACTTGATTTTATTTAAAAGTAAATTTGTATGGCTATGATTTATGTTTAAAAACTTTTATCTAAAAAATAATTTTAACAGAATTAATATTGTTTGGTTATTATTTATCAAAATTAATTTTGAATGTGTAATTACTAGAAAGAATATGAATTCTGTGTTACTTTGTCTAAATTATCTTTTTTATTTTATTTTATAAATTTTTAAATATAATTTAATAAATTATTTAAATTTTGTGATAATAATTTTTTTTACTTTTAGTATTAATATTATATTAAAAATAAAAAATAGAGCAACACCTAAAGAAACAAAATAGAGATGACAGAGAGCACATGTAATGACGGAAGAGGTGGATGCAAGGAGGGAGGCACAGAAGGATAGTACAGGAAAAATATTTATTGAAGTTGCCATAAACACCCCAACGCGCCCAATGTCCAATGTAAAAGCAACTCAGTGTTGCTTCAGTCTAAAAAGAAGTTTAGGAGTAAAATCAAGTTTGGTTCATTGTCCCAACGTTAAACTAAACGAGCATTAAGCATGGGCTCAAGCCCGTTTCATCACCTAAAAGCCAATTTGGATAGGTGTAACGCCCATCCAAACGCACACGAAGAAAATTAGTGTTTGTTTGACTAAAAAGAGTTGAGAATGATCACGTGCACCTGTATGAAATTTAGAATAGTAATTTGTTAGACCATTCCCACCGTGTTGCTACAAGACAAAGAGTTGCACATAAGCTATTGCAATCAATGTTGTTAAAGTTGGATGCACGCTCGGTCAGCAAGACTTTTGATTTAAATTTAATAGATTAGATCGAAGGATTAGATCATATAATATCATAATTATATTATATATATATAAATATAATTAAATTAATAAAATATTAATAATATCTTTTTTTAAATTATTAAATTATAATATAAATTATTACTAATAATTAAATACATAATAAAATTTTAATTATATAATCATAAAATATCAATTATAATATAATAATTAATTAAAATTTTTTTAATAATATTTTATTAAAAAAAGTCAAAAAAGTAAAAAAAATCCCTTCTGTTCAACAAAAATCAACAAGATTTAACAGTTATAATTAATTTTTAATTGATTTTAATTGGTTTAAAATGATTTAATTATAAATTTAATTATATTATTGAATCATAATTAAAAAAAAATTCAGTTCGTGATACAGTAAATTTGACTAACCGGTCCAATTCATTTTTAATATTATTGATTACAACAAAGTTACATGACAAGAAAAACTGCCATAGCAACCTGCGACAGATTAGAAGCATTTAATGCCTCAAACAACAAATTATTTTAACCCAATGATAAAAGGTAAATGACAAACACTTTTTTGACAAGACATTCAAGTGATCAATCTTAAATTCTGCAACCATTCTGAATTGCTTTATACCGTTTTGAAGTCTACGGTTTTATTTTGTACTATTCTGTTCGGAAATTAATATTCCTTAACGTAGATATCAATGTTCTGTTATCCCGTATGTCATCCACTCCTTAAGCTTCTGTTATCCCGTATGTTATCCACTCTTTAAGCTTGTGTCTGATGCGGAGAAAAAATGAAAAGAGAAAAAAATGAAGAGAAACAAAAATAAAAAAATATTTTTTTATTTTTTGAATGAGGAAAAAAAGAAAAAAAAAGTAAATTATTTTTTCTTTTATTTGGTAAGCTAGAAAAGTAATTAAAAAAAATATAGTTATATGAAATGATTTATATGTCCTTATAATGTAATATAATGTAAGTATGTTAATTTTTTATTTTATACATGTTTAACACACTTTTTATAAATTAAATAAATAAACTAATTTTACAACAAATATTAATATAAAGTTTTAATTTTTGATATCCAAATTAATTTTAAAACATGATTTATTTATAGAAAAATAAATTTTCATTTTGGGATGAGAAAGTTAAACAACTTTAAATATCTTTCACACAAGAAGAAACTAATTTTACAATAAATATTAATGTAAACAAATTTAATTTTGATACTCAAATTAATTGAAAACATGCCAAATTTATTTTAAAATCTGGTTGGAGAACAAGGTTCAAGATAAAAAAAATTTGAATGGAAAGGGTGAAAAAGTAATTTCAAGAAACAACCACTCCTCCCTCTCATTTTCTTTGCAGGATTGGAGTGAAAGGAATTATGTGGTTCCCATGGGTGATGTTTTATTTCCTCTTCCTTTTCTCCATATACCCAAACAAGAGAAAATGCTAAAGTCAACTAATTTTCTCTCTTTCCATTTTTTTTCTACAGAACTTCTCTTAATCCAAACATGCTGTAAGTGATTTTGAAAGTAACTCAAAACTTTATTTCACTCACATTTGTAACATTGACTTAGTAGAGGACAGCGAAATTTTGCTAACTAGCGTGAAGAGGCTAGATATGTGAAATACTACTTGCAATCTTACTTGAGAAATTTTATTTAAAGTGGAACACTTGAGAAAGTTTGTTTGAAGTTTCAGAAAAAGTTAATAAGTTTGAAGCAGCATAATTTAACCCTGGATGGATTCAATCCCGGGATTAAGTAGTTTCCAAATACACATTGACATCTTCCTAGAACGAACGTGAGAATCCCTAGTGGTCTTGTTGCTACAAGATGTTTGGTTGAAAGATATTTAGTTGGTGATATCCACAATGTCATCATCAATATCCTTCACAAGTTCAACATCTTTGTCTAATTAAATTCAATCTCTATTACATCCTTCAGCAACGTTTCCAAAAGTAAAGTCCATATCTTCTAATTAAGTATCAATATTATGCACTGTACGCATTAGACACAACCTTAATATAATTATTCCACACTTTATCACTATTTACGTTAATGTATGCATTCTTCTCTTCATGCCAACTAAACCCACTCTTATTTATTATATCAATTATAGAATGTTGCTATAGTACCCTGATTCTTTTTAGAATGCCAATACGTAAAATAATTTGTCAAATATTTATTAGTTATTATTTTTTATAATAAATGCTTAAAATTTAAAAAATTAAATTAATAACTAATAAATATTTGATAAATATAAAAAAAATATAGGTACCAGAGTAGTCTCCATATCAATTATATGATACTCATTAGTCTTCGTAAGGCTGCCTTAATATGAGGTCTAACGTTGAGGCCATTGCCAATTATGGTTCCTCATCTTAGTATATATTGGGCCAGTAATACTTTTATTTTTCTAATATTTTGGTTTAAACATATTATAACCTAATAGCCCTCCTATATTTTAATTTAGGGTTAAGTATAAAATTAGTAGTATGCTATTGTCACTCTTATTTTTCTATTGTTACTCATTTTAACTTTTGTTTTATTTTTTTTAAATACCATTCATTGCATAGGGGTCTCTTATTCCTAGTCAAGCTTGTCATTGTCATTCCTATGTTTTTCTAAACTACTCAATATTAATTATAGTGATTGGTTAGTCTTACAAAGGAAAAATATCTTTCATGTTTTTGAACACAGAATTGTCCCAGTCACTCTCACCATCCTAAATCAATCCGTCTCTACGATCTCACGCGCCCTTATTAGTTTGTTTGTCTAAATCACCAAAATTTACGAGAGACATTGCAACATTTGCCACTAGATTAGGGTAATGTACTTAAGAAAGAGAGAAAGTGTAATTAAATTAATAGGTCACAAAAGAAAAATGCAACTAACCCTAATTATTTTCTCCCAAATTGGAGGAGCATTTCGTATGATGAGACAAACGTTAGTAGTGCTTCTTAGAAGCTCCCCAGAACTACTCCAATCCAAGTTATAGGCTTATTTTGTACGATTCAGAATGTGATGACACTAATCCGTAGAAAAATCGTAGTTGCTAGCTATTCTATGCATGCAAGGAATGTAAGAGACGAAAACAAGACCCATCTCAGTGTGCCTCAATTGCACGTTTCTTTCTCAGAGATTGTTTATCGGTAGTATTATGTAGGGTTCATCCTTCAGCAAATCCAGGTATCTAGAAATGTCAGAACAAAAATATGACTTGAACCAAACGAGAAAAAAGTAATTAGAGACGTTGATGAATTTCTCTCTTACGTATATGAAGTACAATGTATATATATTTATTCACTCCCTTCAAACTGAGCTGCTAAGTTGGACTTGGCTTTCTTCAGGAAAACCACGTACAGCACAGTCGGCAAAACACTGAAAAATCACGAAATAGAAGTGAATTTGAGTTTGAATTTGAAGTTTGAACTGTCACTTGAGTGCATCAAATACTAACCAGTCCACCAGGCTCAGCAAAATATCGCACGCAGCCTTTCAAGACCATCAAAGTAGTACCTCAGTTGCTTAGCATAGCACACCTACCAAAACTTACCAATTATGCCAACTTAGCTTGAGCTTGTTTACTAGTGAACTCTCTGGCACATGGTCTACTCTGCTTCTCCAGCTTTCTGGGTTTGCTATTGCTAGTGAACTCATTGATGATAAGCTTCAGGTTCAGGTAATTGGTGCTGCATGGACAAGGAAGCATTCTATAAAACTGCTTTAATTGAACCGCAATTTGAGTCACCTACTCTCAAATTATATAATTCAAAGGAAGCCGCTACCAAAACATAAAAATAATTCGAAGGAAGGGTTATTGCAGTATTTTTGTCATTTATCTTGTCAACTCAATTAAATATATTTTTCTGTCTTTAATTAGAGTATTTTTATAAGTATTTTTATGAGACTAATTTCTTGAATACAGTTGCGATTGATATTTAATTAGGATACCTTTTTAATAAATGTTTATTTTAAAATTTGAATTTTGATCATCTTTTTAAGAGTATAACTTGTTTATTATCACGTTTAATTCTTTTGGTAACTCAATTAAATATTAATAATTTAATAAAAATATATTTTTTAAAAGTAAAGTTTTTTAAATTGAAATATTTGTTTATTAAGTTGTCACAATTTAAGTAACACATAAGATTAGAAATAAAAAAGAGAAAAAAAATTTGAATGCTGTGTCAATGATATGTTTCCACATCTGTTATTAAAGACAACGTGTCAGGAAGCAAGAAAAATGTTGAAAAAATTCTTAAATACACTCAGTATAAGGTAATTTTCTTACACTGTATCATTAAATATGTGTCACATTAATTATGTGAGTCACTATTATCTTCTACTATAAGAAACAAGAATGATCATATATCTAATGTGACACATGATAAATGATATCGTACGAGAATATTGTTTTATATTGAATATACTTAAGAATCTCTAAAAATGTTGCCTGGCTCGATCCGATTCATCAACACGAAATCAACGTGTAAGAAAACCATAGTCCTAAGAGCAACAAATCCAAAGCTGAAAACACGAAACTTCCCACACATGCAGAAGAAAAGACATAGCCTCTCTTCACCCAAAGTCCCTTCGTATTTCTATAAATAGAAGCAGGCCAAAGCAATGGAAACCTAGGACGTTGTCTCCTTCACTTCTCTCCATCCATAATATTCTGTGATGGGCTATCACTCCTGAAACTTTTGCTTCTTTATACCATTCAATATCTGCTTCTCTTCTCGTTTTCTTTTGCATAATTCTGTTTCACTGACATAAGAAAAGAGGGAAGAGAGTCAGACACAATGGGCAATCCCCTGCAACTTAAGTCACTGAATCACATCTCACTGGTGTGCAGATCAGTGGAGAACTCCATTGATTTTTACGAAAATGTTCTTGGGTTCTTTCCTATCAAGAGGCCTAGTTCATTCGACTTCATTGGTGCATGGTATTTTTAGTTAATTTGTCTATATCTTTGCCAAAAGTCATTGCAACATCAATGACGATAAGTATAAAAATCTTATTATTATCTCAAAATACTTGAGCAAGCACTATTGTCCAGTAAATAATTGACCGAAATTTTGATGACGCAAATCAAAATTAAATTCAACATAACTGAAAACAAGTGAAAACAAAAGGAACCAATTTTTGATAACTTTCTCTGTTGTGTTTTTCTTTGTTCTTTTAATTGAATTTGAATTGTAATTGCGTTTTACGTTTCTTCTTCTGTAACTTTTTTTAACGCAGAAAAAGTGAGTTGCCCATGATTTGGTGACCCAAATCAACATTTAATTCAGCAGACTCTCAACTCGTGTAAAAGAAGAAATTAAAAGATCCCTTTTCTTTCTGGTTTGCATTGAATGCGAATACTAATTAATTTTTGGTTTTGATTATCATCCTGTGTAGGTTATTTAATTATGGCATTGGCATACACCTCCTCCAATCAGATGACCCAGAAGGCATGCCCAAGATTGGCCACATCAATCCTAAGGACAACCACATTTCTTTCCAAGTATCTTTTCTCTCTCTCTGTGTATCTGCATAAATCTTTACATGGGATTAAATACTAAGGTGATCCACTTTACATTCCAAGCATGCTCATATGTGTCTCTCCATGTAACTATGCTAGTGTGAAAGTATAACAGCGGTGGAGAAGAGACTGAAACAAATGGAGATAGAGTACGTGAGGAGCAGAGTAGAGGAGAGTGGAATCTACGTTGACCAGTTATTCTTCCATGACCCAGATGGCTCAATGATTGAAATCTGCAACTGTGACAACATCCCTGTGGTTCCTTTATCAGAGGACAAAGCCTGGTCTTGCTCGCGCTTCAATTGCAATATCCAAAACCAGCAGCAGCAGATTCAACAAATGATCATCCCAATGCAGCAGCAACAAGAGCCAGTGACATGCCTGCTCTCAATCCCCATGAATTCTTGTGTACAATGATAATATACAAAAACAGTGTTCTGTGTTCGGAATAGTGGGTTTTAATCATGCTTTCTTATTAAAGTAAAATTACTAGAACTCTTCTTTTGTTCGTTTTTCTCTTGTCTTCTTCAGCTGGGAACTTTGGGGTGGTCCATGGCTATAATTCCCCCTATAATTAAAAAACAGAAACTAGTCACAAATCCTAATGCAAAAATTTACCAAGCTTAAACACGTGCTATTATATATTCATTCCAAATTTACATTTGACATCCAATTTTAAAATCAGACTGTCTCAGACAGCAAATGAGGTATTCAAGACTTCTCTTAACAGAGAAATTATCATAAGTAGACAAGCATTCAAGGCCTAGTTTTTGAAAGAAGGAGAAATCAAAACATGGTAATATTATTGGAGCATTGAATAATCCTCTGTAATTAAGTTTACTCGGAGAAAATGAGATTAATGGAACCGACTTGATTATTACCTAATACCTACCATGAGAAGTTCTGGACTGCATATGCATTGACCCGTTTACAAGTCTAGTGCAGTGGGTTTGTCCCCTAAATCTGGATTTGCTTCCCCTGCATGAGAGAGGGAGAGTGGTTTTTATTTAGCATCTGAGGCCAATATTTTCACAGGCAAACACTTGTAGACTACAATTTTGGAGAATATCTGACACAGAGCTGGTACTGGCAGAAAAAGGCCAGCTTTTTAAGGCATTACTTGTGAATGAAGAACTGGTTGAATTCTTGAAATAACAACAGTGGTTAAGTTCTTGAACAACTAAGTATTTGTGTGGCACACAAAACCCCGGCAAGGAGAGCAAAATAAAGTTTGCCAAGGCAGTTTTCTACCACAGGTTCAGGTCCTCTACAGGTGTGGAATTTCAATTGTCCATTGGAGAAAGCTTTACTTGTGTGACCGTGAGGTTAGCAATTTGATGCAACGGGTTTTTATACCTGTAAGACTCACTGCCAGGAAGTGTATCAACTAGCAAGTTCCGTACTTGAAAATCAAGGGCATGGCTGGGGTAAGGTGGCCAAAGAGTTGCTTCAAAGGGAAAGATCTTTTAAGTATGAATTGAGCACTTTCAATGCATCGTAAGTTTGGTTATGCAAATCCTGCACATGCACATTCAGTAAGAGTGAAATGGTGTGGGAGGGGAAATGAAGAATGTATCAGAATATAAAACTAACGAAAGAAAAATTAATCTACAAATCTAACGTCCACCTTGCTCCCCTGTACAAGCACATCTTTTGATTGATAGTAAACTGCCCCTTTAGATGAAATTTGCAGCACGCAGAGCCAGATGAGAGAAATGGGGATGGGGAATGATAATTGGAATGTGAACTTACTGATAGCATAACGTGATCTTCAAACTTCAAGCCATCAATTACTAATGAATGACAAGAAGTGAGATGAAGACAGAATATGGGGAGGGAAAGTGAAGAAGTAGGAGCTCCCTTCAGTCCAAAACAGCTGGAAATTCTCCCTGGGTGCTTTGGGCTGCAAGGAACTCCCATTTCTGCAACTTTCACAATTCCAAAAGCTGTGATGAATGAGAGTGCAGGTTAAGAGTGTGAATGGGCTCATTTATACAAACTCACTTTAGCTTTGATTCAATTAATTAATGGACGAAAAAACTTGGTTCAATTCAATTTCTAGCAACTACCCAAAAAAATATATATAAAAATAAAAATGAACTAGTCAGTTATAACTGAAGTTACCGTTACAAACCACTAAGAACAAAGTGCCTCGTTTTTGACAATTCGTGCTTTCCTTGTTCCTCAGGGGAGATTTTAGCCATGTAAGGACTAAGGAGCACCTAGCCATGATACTCGGTTCAAGCCTCCTAACTACCAAGGTGGAACATAAATGCTTGATGGCAACACTTTCAATTTGGAGGTATAACATAGCTGAAAATACGAAAGGCAACAAACAATACTATGTGTGTCATCTAACAAGAATTAACAACATTCTCAGAAAGGAATATAAATTACAACACTTACAAGTGTCATTTCTCTTTTCTTTTTCCCCTCTGAGGCAGTAAGTGCCCAAGTGGTTATGCTTTGCCAACTATCCCTTTGTTGTGGTCCCTTCTTGGCCTGTGAGAATTTTGCTGCATATATCTCCCAGTCTGTGCAAGGATTCTCAAAATCTCTTTAATTTGATGAAAGTTAATGTTTTGCTTTGTGTCCCATCAAGGAATAGAGATGGGATTGCATTCCTACCATGATTCCTTTTTTAACCACGTGATGGGAACTGCATTTTCTTTCCAACAAAACATTTATGGTTCTCTTTCCCCTGCTATTCCAATGACTTTTGATTCCCCTACGCTCTTTAAAACTTAGCCAGAAAGATGATTTTAACTGCTTATTAAACTGCAGCTAGCTTTTGAAAGCGCCCCTTCTCTTTTCTTCTACCACTGCAAAATTTTATCACGTACAGCTTGGTGATTTGATTCCTCCCTATCTCCCAATAGGCTCTAGGCTTTAGCTTTTGTAGGTTTCTCTCTCCCCCTTTCGAGCATAGGATCATAGGCAACAAGAAGCGGAAAATTTTCCACATGAAAATACTTCAGAAAATGCACCTAGACAAACTGCTCTGATACCAAAATGTAATACACTATCTAGTATAAGCATTGTGTTACGTGTTATAAAAATAAACAACTAAAAAAATGTAATTTATTTAATATTTAATATAAGATTACATGACTACTTTAATAAAATAATTGATTAAATTATTTATTTTATTTAGTTGATTACGTGTCATTGTTTGATTATCCTTAATGAATAAAATCTCAGTTTATGTGCCTAAAATCAAAGATTTAATACTAATCCATAAATTATTAATCACATAATAAATAAAATTTTCTACTATATAAAAATCTTTGATTACGTGACATTTATATTATAAATTTAATTCATTTTTTTATTTAATTACATGTCTAGTACTTGCATAAAATTCTAAATTCATCTTTAAATCATAGTAAACCATTTAATTCTAATTCTTCCATACACAAGGGTGTATAAAATTCAACCATACGTTAAATAAAACATAAACTAATGCATTAGCATTTAATAGTGTTTAGAACACACAAACATACATCTATTTATATTTTATATCAAAAGCTTGTTAACATTAAATTTCCACCTACACGTGGGATTATGTACATATCTACATCAAAATATACTTGGCCTCACTAGGCCATGTAGGAAGGAAATCTTATATTAGCACACTACATACTACATAAGTATCACATAAACCATCTACATGTCACATTCTCGACCACCAGAATGAATGTGTCCTGCTGAGGAGAGTAAACTAAATCCACATCTATCACTAGCAATACAAACACCTTCATTTTCAGTCGACAGTAAGAGGCTCCAGAAACATCATAATCCATAAGGGTAAAAAATATAATTTCTCAGTAGGTGCTCAGATATATAAAAACGTTAATTAAAACTTTATAGCATTTCTAGATGTATATCATATAGAAAATACAGTTTCATCGTTAGTCAATAATCTAAATGTGGATAATAAGAGACAACTAGTTCAAACATAAAACTTTTCTCTTAATTACATGCTCACTATTCTTGAACTAGGGCTTAGCCCACTTTTTAATAGTCTTTGCCTACATAGTCCATAACTTTAATTGTTTCAATTTCAATGGCCATTGGCTGAGTTGAGAACTCTCCTTGGCATAGGGCATCTCCTAAACTTTGAGTAGCCATTCCACATTTACTAGTGAATTCCACTCAACTATCCACATCTCTAGTGGATCATATTCACAAAGTAGACCTAGACACATGTAGGACTTCTCATAGACTTCTTCCATGATATCTTATTAGAAATTCTTTTATAATCTTTCCGGATCATCTCAAATTCATTTTCTTTACTTGAGGATCATATCCAAGCTTAGCTTATTTCTTTCACTTTGATTAAAGTGAGCATGTAATTAATTTGAGAGTGAATTGAAGGCATTCATTGCTTTCATATAACATTATCTATAAGAATAAATCTCTAATTTACCTCAAATTCACTAGTTAGTAGTTTTAGCATAAGCATAACCTAATGGTTCATAAGAACACTATCCATGCCCTTTTCCTCTAAGTGTGTTTGTGACTTCACCTAAGATTTCTTAGGGTTTTTATTTCACTTTCTACATTCAATTGCATCAAAGGCTCCCAAAAACACATAATTACCTCAATTTAATAATTTTATATCCATATCTACCCAAAACCACTCAAGGCCGTGCGCTATGTGCAGGGTTCTAGGAACCCTAATTTTCATATTTTGGCTTAGAATACATTAAACTTACTCTAAATTACCCAAAATTCACTAAAGCTTCTATTAACCTATGCCATTGCCTATTGACCCTATGTGGCCGTGTTTAGTGACTACGACACATTATAGGTTTTTAGCGATTATTTCCACTTGAATTACATCTAAACCTCTTTAAACAACACAATTCTAGCTTACACATAATTAAATCAATAAAAAACTTATTAAAACCACACTTGGCCACGAGTGACATAGAGATTACCCTCTCACATTTTGTCATCTAAGTGTAATTTTACCTAGATTGACATTAAAATCATCCAATTAGCCTACAAGTGTAAAATTAGACACATAATACTTCCTAAAATCCTCTTGGCTATGCATTACATAAAGTGACCCGTATCACTTTTTAAAAATAAATAGAGATAATAAGACTCATTAAGGTGACTACATCATAAAAACCTTAAAATTATCATCCTTTACCAAAACTAAAATTAAAACAAGAAAATCATAAATATTCAATATGAAACCCTAGCTTAGCCGTGAACTATGTGGCCATCAAAATTCATGATTTCAACATTATCCATGATATAAAAAAAGTCCAAATCACTCTATAAAGCTCATAGCCACACATAATAATCAAGATCAACCATAGAAGGAACCATTCACCCAAAACCCTAACCATGGCAACTTAAAGAAAATCATCACCCACTTGAAAGTAAGCTTGCAAGCTTCACTAAACTAGCTTATCTTGCCACAAATCACCCATAACCAAACTAAAAGCTTAAGAAAGAGGAAATTCTATGGATTCAAGAACATTAACTCACCATGAAATTATAGTTTTTCAAGAGAAAAAAGAGTGGATTAGAGTCCCTACCTCTTGATGATCACTTGATCTTTGATTTCTTATCACTTTTCTCCTTTTTCTCTTTTCTTTTTCTTCTGTCTTCTCCTTTTTCTTCCCTTGGCCGTGAGCCTCTTTTCCTTCTGCTCTCTCTTTTTTTTTCTTCTCTTCTTCTTTCTTATCTTGGCCATGGGGTTAGGGACTATTGGGGAATTGACGGGTTTGTTTATTATTTTTTAATCTCCTTTATCTTGTTAGGCAACCAATGAGAAGCTTGCCTTTAGTTAGCCTTTATCTTAATCATGATGGCTTTTTGGTTAGATTAGAACTAGGTTAGTTAGGTTTGTATCAAATGGGAAGAACCAAATAGTGTTTTGTTACTTTCTAATGATAACTTAATTCTAACCCATTAAAAATTGCCACTTGTCATTTTTCTATTGGCCATTTTTTGCCAATTGTATGTTTACACATGTGAGCTCCTCCAAATGTCACATTTGGTTGGATTAGATTATGCTAATTTCACTTATTAATTTGACTAATTTATTTTTCTAATTTGCACTGTACAAAAATGCCCTTATTTATATACTCAAAATTACTAAATTATCACTATATAATTTTTACTATTCCCTCATATATTTTAACTTTTCTTATTTTCCTAAGTAATTCTCAGTGTTCTCTTTTATTTAAATAATAAAAAATACTAATAATTAAATCGGGTAAATTATAATAACAAATCATAAAATGAACATTAAAACTAATTTAGGCCTTTTATAATTCATATTTACTTAAATGGGGATATTATAAGGGACCTGCTCCCACATTTTTTAATCACGTGCGTTCCATGTGATGGCCCATTCTCCCTCAAATTGAAAAATCTGAAAGTCCACCTCCCTATTTTCGAGCCCTAGCTTTGCTTTGCAGAGCCTAGGAGTCCTTCACTCCTTCTCCTCCCCAATAAAGAGAAAGTGAGAGCACTATGGTTGTAAGTGCTTAATCTTCAGGGTTAACTTCAGATACCAGCATATCCTTAGGAAGGACATTTTGTGGCTATGGAGATGGAATGATTTTGTTAACCTCAGGCCAAGGTAGGAAAAATCTTGGGAAAAGATTCTAGAGATACTCTAATTAGACATCAAGTAATGATTGAAATGCAATTTCATATTTGAAGTGTGTTACATTTGAAGTCTACCTTTTATTTTCTTTCTACGGATGGATTACACATGTGATTTCTTAGAATGGATGATAAGAGAATGCAAGAGACCTGTGTTTCTCAAGCTTCACAAGTTTCACAAGGCATTGTGGTTGAAGAATGTAGACGAAAAAGATTGGAAAACTGGAGAGGAAGTTGCTTGTAAGGCAGTATATAAGGAACTGTGAGACATGATTCTAAGTTAATTCATTCACAAATTTCACAAACTTGTTCTTGCTAGTTGGTCGCTCCAAGCTCATGTTAGCGGGGCTCCGAGAATGGAGAGTGAAAATAAAAAATTAGATATTCGTAAGTATCTAATAATTTAAAATGAAAATTTAAAAATAACAAATTAAAAACATATATGGATAAATTTTTTAATCATATATTATAATTTTGTCTAACAATTTAAAATACTTACAAAATTAAAATAATATATCGCAAATAACATATTAAATTCAATTATATTTTATAACAATCAATTCACATAAATACTTATTATTAGAGTGATATGATTTTTTTTCAATAATTTTTATCATTATGAACTCATTCACTAGAAAATTTTATTGTAAACTAATGAAAGAATATATAATCCTACATCATTTCAATGGAAAAAAAAAGAGAAAATCATAATATGTAAAATGTTAAAAAATTAAAAGAAATGAAGTGGGTACAGCAGGTACCAGCAGGTGTGGGTAGTGTGATCCTTGCTCTCATCCTCATTTATTAAATGGGGATCCATCTCCCACCTTGTTACGAGTAATCTCCAATAGTTTTCTATAATTATGGTAGCTCAGATGGTCTCATAGATCTAAGTTCTCGTCACAAGCAACCAATTTGGTTGGCATCTGAATCCTCTTCCTCAATAATATAGAGCCTAAGATTATCTCTTTGGAATAAGCACAAACTTTTTTGCCATTAGAAAGAGTACACTATCTAAGCATCTATAACCATCATAGATTTCTAGTTCATACAAAATGTCAGCTTCTAGGCACATAGGATCATATTCAATAGTATCTTTAAATTCATACACTAAATATTGCTCATAATCAACAAGAACATCAAATGCAGGGGATGATTCCCATCACTCTTTATATTTTGTGTGACTATTTACTTACTCATCTAAACTCTGCTCAACACATAAATGAGATATGTTATGGACAAAACCTTTAGCAAGAAATAGGATTGTAACTTCTTTATTATCAATGGCAAATATCGCTGGGAAAGCACCTTGCTTTTTAAGATTTTTGGGTAATGGTTGAAGAAAAACTGAGGACGAAGTTTAAAATCAAATGGAGCCTTTGGAATAGCTAAAGATGGATCAAGATGTATTTTAGTTGGTGTTGATGCTGCACCTATTTTATTTCTTGATGATGTATTTTTTATAGGTTAAGTGCATCAATGCTTCCAGAGTTATTCTTCATAGGCTTGGTAATGAATAATCATGAAGCCCACGCAAAAATGAGTATATGTCACCTTTGCTGCAAAATCCATTAAAGAAAAAATAACAAGGGAACCATTGTCTTGTTTGTAGGTTACAAAGATTGTGTAGTTTTAGATGGCACTCCATTATGCCCATCTAATGGCTTAGAAAATGACAAAAGTTAGTTGAAAGTGACAAGAGGAAACAACTGACAGATTATTACTAAACAAGAGCAAAGAAAACAATTGATTAGTAATTGGTGTTGGGACAAAGAGGTGCAAAATAGTAACAAGAATATCAAAGAATATTAATAATATAGTAATGTTAGACAATTAAGTGCCAAAAAGAGCAAAAAATGTGTAGCAAAGATGAGAAAGCTATGATGGATAAGTGGACAAACTAGAAAATATGACATTAGAAATTATTGTTTCCAAGAAAATGTTGGAATAGCACCTACTTAGGAGAAGACAAAAACTCACCTAAGCTAGTTTGATCATGTAGGAAAACGACCAATAGACGCTCCACATCAAATAGAAGATAATCCAATTAAAAAGGGAAGAGAAATACTTAGTAAGGCTTGATTGTTGTTGTTTTATTATTAATGTAGTGAAGTCAGTATACTTGTTCATAATTTTGATACTTTTAATGCTCAAATCTATTCAACCAAATAAAATCAATTTTCCTAATAGAAGAACCCAAATTATCAAGTTCACTACAAGGTAATAACTATTGTACAAAATGTAATAAAGCAAGAGATAGATTATGCAATACATCTTTGTCCCATGCTTGGTGGACTATAGGTAAGTCTCAAGATTTTGATAACATTTAGACAATACAACCCATCCTACTAAAGATGGAGAGACTGATATGATTCTATGTCATTCGATTATATATTTTAATAAACACTACAAATTTGTTAAGAAATGAGGAGTTTCATATGAAGTAAAACAAAGCATAGAAAAAGAGAATATTGCAGCAAAGGCTAAAATACACATTTATTGATATGAGCTGCAGAATATAACCAAGAGTCTCTCTAGTACTTAAGCTTTTTAACTTCTTCACAAAATAGAGTAATCATTACTACTAGCCTACTTTAACCAAAACTACACACTAACTTTAAACCAAAGTTATACTCAACGTCAAATAATCATTATGACTTTGGAAAAGTCTCAACTTCCAACACTCCTCCTTGAGAGTTCTCTTGGTAACTCTAAGCCTTGTATTCTTTAAATCTACTTGACGTGAACTGTCGAACTCACTCAAATTAATCAGGCTTATAAAGAAATTTATAATATAGGACAACCTGGATCGTCTCCTAAGGATTTTTGCATAGGACTAAATCACTCAATTGAAAACAGAATAATAAACAAAGGGGGGGTTTTAATTTGATTGAAATTATAGCAAAATATAAAATGAAATTAGAGTAAGAGATAAAACGAAATTAACAATTTAAAAGCAATCAACCAACCCAGAATTGAGGTTTCAAGGACATCCGTCACTGGACAAAGAATTACTGAATTTCGTGGCTTACCCTAAACAAATCGGAATCCCTGCATTCATATAGGAACCCTCTCTACTAGACAATCACCTAGCATTTAATCAAACCCTTGGCGCATTCACTCATGCCATCGCACAGTGTTCACTTCAACCTGTTTTGATTTTAAATCCCTTGGGTTAATCAACCTAAATATTAAATCTAACATTTAATCCCTTCCCCTGGATGATCAAAATACAGAAATCATAGACAAACCTCGTCCGCTCAGATTCAACGTACACAATCGTGTTGCTCAATTCGAGTAAAAGGAGAAAAGAAACGGATCCAGTTCATGGAGAGCACGGGTCCTCTGAATTCAACAATAGAAACCTCAACTCATGGGTTGATTGAACGGAAAGTTACCCTACCATGGATGTGCACAAACAGAAAATGAAAAAGAAAGAAAAAGAAGAACAAGATGAATAGAAGAGAGAATAGAAGAGAGAAAAGAAGAGAGGCGTTAGACCTGAAATTTCTGAAAAATCAAAGCTGCTGTTTGTGTTGCCCTAATCTACTATTTAAACCTAAAACTAAACCGGGTCAGGGGCTCCAAAACCGGCCCAAATTAAAACATAACTAATGGCTTTGGTCCCATGTAATTTGGTCTCCTAATTACAAAGTTAAGCCCAATTAACTAAACATAGCTCCAGAATTTTGTGACTGATTTTGGCTCCAATTTTGACTACTTTCTTGTCCGAATTTAGCCTTCAAGCCTCTAATACCATTTGTAGCTCTTTGAGTTATCTACAAAACAAAAGAAGAATGAGGTTAATCGGATACCTATAAAAAAAGTTATAATCAAAATACTAAAACAATGTAAATCTGGAAAATTAGCACGAAAATGAATTAAATCCAATTAAAACCCCAAAGTCCAATTTAGACCAAAAACCATTAATTACACACTAAACAGCCCAAAATTCATTAATCAAATGCAACAATTAAGTGTGATAAAATTCAGTTATCACTACTCTTTGAACTTGTTGACTGGATCATCAAAATTTAATTTGAATCTTAACATCCACTTATTTTTCCAATCACTTGGCCCAAATATAATGTGAAACATTTATCCCTCATTTTTACTTTGAATAACTCACTCTCAGCAAGATAATATATTATGCAAGATTTATCTTTGAAAAATATTACATATTTCTTCTCTAATAACTGACCAACACTTAAAAGATTTTAGTCAATAACAGGCACAAACAACACATCCAAAATTAATTTGATACTGGATAGAGTTTTAATTAACATAACTCCTTTTCCTTTGACTTCAATGTAATCTTCATTTTCAATTCTAACTTTTGTAGTGTATGTTCTATTTAGCTCTTTGAACATACTCTTTTAAAAGGTCATGTGATGAGTACAACCATTATCAACAAGCCATTCTTTTGTTGTTTTAGCTATTGCTTTTGTTGCAACAAATAAATGCTCTTCTTGCTCTTGATTTTAAGCAATTTCTGCACTTTGCTCTCCTTGTCTTTTTATTTTTGCATACTCTCTCCATATGACAGTATTGGTTGCAAAATCTGTACTGTATATTTGGCCTAAACCAACAAAACTTTTCAAAATAATAAGTTTTCTTACAATGAGAGCATGGTGAATACTTTTCTCTTTTTCCTCAATCTCTATTGCTTGCTTAAGCTTTATGCTTACTATTAACCATGAAAGTACTTTTAGCCTTTTCTTCCATTTTCAAAGATCTTCTTTGTTCAGTAACTTGCAAAGCATTCACAAGCTCCAAATTGATATATACAAAAAGTCTTTATTTTCTTCAAAAGAGGAGATTTTTTATCCAAACCTCTCCAAAAGACACACCAAGACTTTATCTACCACATGTTAATTACTTAGCTCCTTTTCTAACAATCTGATTTGAGTCACAATCTTTGAAAGTCTATATGAAAACTCCTTCACCGTTTCAGTTTCTTTCATCTTTATGGCAACAAATTCTCTTCTCAAATTTAGAATTTGCATCCTCCTTGTTTTTTCACTATCTTGGAACTCCTTAAGTTTGTCCTAGTCTTCCTTTACAGTCTCACAAGTCATGATTTTGATAAATACATCATCTTGTAGAGTTGCTTGTATGATGGTAAGTGCCCTTCCTTCCTTAGACACTTCATCGTTATGTTTTCTTTTTTATGCTGTTATTACTTATGAGGTTGTTTAGCAAAGGAAGTGGATTACTGCCACTATGAACTCTTAGATAAGTTCTCAATTTTGTGGCCCCCACGTGGTAGTTTTCTCGTGCAAATACATGAGTGAAGGCAAAGAGGTACCGCTATATGCCATACTGAGTGTTTGTGGTGTTTATGGTTTTCTTATGGATGTGTGTTTGTGGCTTTTCTCACCGGTTTTTAACTCTCACTCTCTTACTCAAAGTCCCTCTAAAATCATAAAAACTCTTGATGCTATGTTAAAAATGAAGAGCTGCATTTGAAGTAAAATATAGAAGAGGAGAATATTGCAGCAAAGGCTTAACACATATTTCATTTATATGAATTGCAGAATATATACAAGAGTCTCTCTAGTACATGAGCTCTTTAACTTCTTCACAAAATATAGTCATCATTTCTACTAGCCTACTTTAACCAAAAACTACACACCAACTTAACTTAACCAAAGCAACACTTAAACTTAGATTTAACCAAAGCTATTCTCAAAGGCTAGGAAGAATTTTTTGGTTGACAAGGTTGGCAGGTTGGGAGGTTATACAATTCAGGATGGAGGCCAAGCTAGCTTAGGTTGAGGGTGAAGATACAAGACTTCAAGAGGAGAGAGTGAGTTTGGTTTAAAAAATGAGGGTATTTACGTCAAACTCGAGAATTCTTTTGATGAACTTCAAGCTGGGAAGATAAGTCAAGTTGAGGACATCCTCCAAGGAAGGTAGATGTTGAAAGCAACAAGGCTAGATTGGTAGTGAAGGACAGAGGACTCAACTGAGATGACACATGAGCCCACTGCTAGCAAGCCTCAACCCTTAATAAACATTATCTTTTAATTCTATATAGTGTTGATTTCTTCTTGTTTATTCTGTGTCCTTTGTCCTCAAAGGACTATTTTGTAATATCAACTTTAGTCATGAATTGAATAAAGAAGATTTGAATATTCTTATGATTCTTTGATGTTTCCTTTATGGTCATATTCTTTTATTTGTGTTTATTCTTTCTCTAAACTTACTTCTAGGTTTATGGTAGATAATTTAAAATTTTGAATCTTGTAATGATCATGCCTTGAATTTATTAAACTTAGTAATAATTGTGAGCTTTCCATGACTTTTTCGAACTTGGTTACTTAGGTCTTGATTCATAGTGATTGATCACTTGTTATGATCCTTGCTTATGGCTAGCTTGGTAATTAGATAGTGAACATCGGTCCCTTCTTTTATTTATAACAATTAAGCATTTCAACC
Organism: Castanospermum australe; assembly: GCA_019955255.1. Lineage (NCBI taxonomy): Eukaryota > Viridiplantae > Streptophyta > Magnoliopsida > Fabales > Fabaceae > Castanospermum > Castanospermum australe. The sequence continues at coordinate 269,442 of NSJW01000336.1, read as the reverse complement.
ATTCTTCATACATAAGGGCCTTAGGCACACATGTTTGGATGCAATGGCCAAAAGTACATTGGCAGGTCTTTGTACTAAATGGCAAAAAGCATGTTGACCTGTGCATAGTGGTCGCAAGCTCATTGGCAAATCTTAGTCACGATTGGTGATTGGTTTAACCTTTTACTCAAGTTTAAATATAGTCCTGAATAGGAGAAAACAAATTGATTCATTGTCAATCTTATTATGAATGAATGAATGATACACATAGCGTCGATAAATAAACTATAATGTACCCATAGGTTTACTTGAGATTTGCTTTCCATGTAAAGTGGCAACCTTATATGCACCCTTCTCATGATTGATGGTAATCCAGAGTGGGCCTTCCTAATTTGGGGCTATATTTCCATTGGAAGTATTTCTACTATTGACATTAGCTCTTCTTAGAACTAAATCCTCGACCTTGAATTCTATCAGTCAAACCTTGTTTTTTACTTTTTGGCAGCCTTCTAGTTGCATGTGGCATATTGAATCTAGACTATCTCTCTTCTTCCAAGAGATCTATTTCAGCCTAAAGCCCTAGTCATAAATTGGTGGATAAAGTTTTCTATCCTCCAACTTGGTTCCTTGATTTCTTCAAATATCATTGCTTCTAGACCATATATGAGTTTATGGTTGATGGATCGAGTATCTCAATGATTGCTAAATGCTTCTATATGCTCAGAAAACACTAGGCAATTCATCATCCCAATAGCCTTTAACTCAATCCAACCTCCTTTTTCACTCAAATGGGGATAAACTTATTTGTCGCTTTAGTTTTCCACTTGCATGGGATGTCCCACTTAGGTGAAACATAGTTTAATGGGGAGGTTACCGCAACACCTTTGGAATTTGCATCAATGAATTGTCTTTCACTATACTTGTTTGTTCTTGATGGTTAGGTTACCTTGTTGTGTAGGCATAAGGAGCCCCTAACCTACAAATGATTAACTTTTAGATGAACTTCTCAATTTTTGCCAATGTGATCCAAGATAATAGCTCCTCATCAAATCACTTTGTAAAATAATTCACCACTACGATTATGTTTACATAGTAAAGATTGAGATATTAATAGATCTGGCATGGCCATCAACTTCTGTTTGGATGTTGGGTGTGAGGATCCTTAGCATTTTGTTTAGCTATCGGCTAAGAGGATCTCTAGTCTTCTATTTTCCTGATTAAGGCAAGACCCTTGGCTTGTCATTATGATAAGCTTTGACTTGTTGGGTGGAGTGACTCCCTAACTTCTATGGTGGTTCTTCTAAGAGATGCCTATATGGACTACTTTATTTACAACTTTATTTCCTAATAAGTTATTAATTATGTGTATTTTGAAATGGAATCATGTAAGATATTATTTTTCATTTATGAACTTTATTCTTTTTGCATTAGCATTTCTTAACTATATTGAAAGTTAAACAACTCGAGTTTTTACTTGTTTTCTCATCTTGTCTACTTTGTTTATTATGTTATCACTAAGTTTATGTCATTCATCCCTTTTCATTTCTTTGTCATTTAAATTAGAGGGTAGCTGCATAACTAGTTCTTAAGACTTGTTGTTCATCCTAGGAGTTTTTTTTTCCCCCTTTTTGTAGGCCTCTATTTATGTTGGTGGCAAGTTGGTGTTTTTATATTCCAATATTTTGTACCTATAAAAAGAGTAGTGTTATACGTCTTTTTCTTTGTATATGGCATTGTAAACCTTATTATGGCATTTGATATGTATTTTTCTCTATTATGGGAATTCTGAATTGTTTGACTCTTGTTTTTGGTTGTTGTGTAGTTTTGGGTTATTGAATTTTTTGGAGAGACTCTGTTGAATTTTTAATAGGCCTATTCAGAGCTTTGTGGTAGTAGTTAAGTTTCATTATTGTTAGGCTTGCCAACCTAGCTATAGGATGTAATGTTAACTTAGCTTGTATGCTGGTCATGACTCGGGATCATATCGTGTTAGTCGTTGTAGGTAGAGCATGCATCCATAAAGATTAATTACTAATATTCAAATGATGTTTGACATACCCCTTGATGTCCACCCTATCTCTAGAGAACCCAACTAATGATTTTTTTGGTGAAGGGGGTCATTCATCAACAATTGCAATCGCTTGAATGTGTTGAAGTAAAGAATGTTCATTGAATTCTATTGATTGACAATTACTTTTTTTACAAGGAAGTTCTCTATAATGAAAGAAATGACAATGGAACTGCGATGCCTTTCAATATCTTGATAATCTTTATTTAAGAATGAGGTCTTTGGGGTTTTTTGTTTGGTTTTTGTCTTTTTACTAATGTTGATTCTAACAATACTCACAATAGCTCTCAAGTACTTCTACGAAGCTGAGAGAGGCTTGCTTACTTTTGCAAACTGGCTAGAGATAGTACTAATGACTCTTTAGAATGCCACCTACTCAAGAATCTCAACGTTGTAAAATGCTTCTTCGACATCACATGTGGGAATGATGTTTTGATTTCGTATTCAGATTTGGATGCCTTGGTTGGTCAACTGGATACTTAAATAAAGTTGTACTAATTCTCACAAATTATGCTAATGTTATGTACCAAAGCAACTAGTAGCTCGATTGTTGGGTGAGATTCGAGGGTAAATGTGTAGAGATTTAAGTTCCCAATGATGAGTGGAGTGGTAACTTATAAGAAAGAAGACATGTAGGACAATGAGTGTCTAGATGATCAAGTCAATAAGATTAGACAACTTGGAGTAGAGAGGCAAGTTAAGAGTAGTGGATTCAATGTCCACAACTTGGGGGCAATTCCCTTATTTGTATGCAAGAAATAGGTCACTAACTATGACCAATAATGTTGACTTGCTATAGCCTATGATTCTCCTTAGATGGGCTATTGGCAAACAAGGTGGATGGACTAGTCTAAATGGATCTAGGGCCAATAGGAGGACTCATAAAGTTGACTACTTAATTTGATTAACTATTTTTTATCTAGTTCGATATGTTGTTAGCTTTTATACTGAGAATTTTGCTTAAAAATTCCTACCCAAGTCATGGTTGAGCAGATTTAGACTTGAATTTAAATGAGAAATTTTAATAACAATAATAATAATAATAATAATAAAGTCAACATGTTGAGTTGAAAATAACAATAATTAATAAAAAATAATCTAGTTGTTCAAGTAAATTAATATTGTACTATTCACTTCCCTTCACATTTTTCCAATTAAAATTTAATGTTTTACTATCCGATCCAAGTTAAAATATTTCATTGGTTCAATTCCCCTTGAGCCAATTACACTCTACAAAGATAAAATTGAGTTAAAAGTTTCCAAATGGATGTTACTCCTTGTTTTAGTTTGGAAAAAAGAACTGGTTAGAGTTACATACATAGTTATTAGAACCAGACCAGCCTGGCCGACTGGATTGGAAAACCAATGAATCAGCCACCTAGCCAGTCTAGTTCAAGCTTGCAGATGGTTTTCTTAAAGATCTAGTCAAGCCCGATCAAAATTAGGTTCAACCAACTAGTTTTTATAATGCCAATCAAGTATATTCTTCTTTAGTTATTCTCTTTTCCTTCATTGTCGCACTGCTTTGGTGTAGAAACCCTCATAAATCTAAAATCTCTCGACAAGAACAGGTTTGTTTCTTCAATGGAGTTCTGGGTTATAATGAAAGGATCAGTCGACTACGGAGTTGTTGGTGTTGATCCAGGTCTTCTTGGCAGAAACACTTGTGATAGAGAAGGCCGGTGTAGGGAAAGAGGAAGAGGAGGATCGGTACTGGATATTTTCTTTTTCGGCCTTCGTCTTCTCTTGGTCTAATCAATTATATTTTGGTTTATATCCATTTGAGAAAAGAAAACGTTGCAGTTCTGCCATAATTTTTCATATTACTTTTTTACTTTTTCAAACTTATCCAATACTTTTGAATTTTTCAATTTTGGAACTTAGATCTTTAGTGTGAAAGGAGCGAGAATCATCAGCTTCTGTGGATAAGATCTTGCTCTATCCCTTCTTGCACGGGTTCTAAAATCGAACCACTGGATCGACTGTCAGACCCAACAACCCGGAAACCCACCACACTAAACGGGTTGAACCCCAGGTTGGGTTTTACAACTATAGTTGCATATTTAAATCCTAAACCACAAAAGGAAGCAATATAAGAATTGTTGCATAATTTAGAATTTTTTAACCTGCCCATCATAGCCCGTTCAACATCATGGCACATCATTTATAGTATAATACCATTGTAATAACCTATTTTACCATTATTAGTAGTTATTATTATCTCTAAGAATATGCTTGAAATTACAAAAATGTTAAGAATTGATTAAATTCATAAATAAAATCTTTTCTTTAATATGTTATAAATTAAGAGTTAATTTAATTTTATTAAAAGTTTTAAAGATAAAAATTAATTTCTAAATAAAACTAAATTAATTCAATTCAAATCATAATTCAATTCTATATTGTCATTCATACCAAGAACTTCAGCATGTTTTAGGGTGAGACCACAAGAAACTTAATGCAATAGCAGGAAAAAAAAGAAGATATAAATCAGGGTTTTTTTTTAAAAAGCAAAGCATAATATTATGAAAAGGAAAGCTAATCTTTTGTAGTTCAATTTATCCCATAACCTATTTGAATGTATAATTTTACATCAGTTTTATCAAAATGGGCAGTAGAATTAGTTAGTTGATAAAGTCAGGGTAAATTGTACCAACCATAAATTCAGAAAATATATTACACAGAATAAAGTTGAAGCAATTTTTTTAAAATTTACCCAAAAGTAAATTATACTAACTTCTTCTGATATTTGTCTAAATTACACTCATTTCCTTTAAAGATTAACATTTTCTTTTTAACCAAACAAGCCTACAGTGTAATTTACTCTTTCATAAAGGTTATAAACGTGGGAGTGGCAAATGGTTATTCTAGCAGTAGGTTTACCTCACATGAGATCACTCTTTATTGACAGCCAGGCTAGGCAACTGCACGGCTTCGTTAAATATCCACAAAATTTTGAAAATTCAAAAGCCACTTAAACAATCAATAATTCTCTATCCTGTGCAACTGCAGATTTTATTTCGTGCTGGAATTTTCATCCGCAGCTAACTGTTTTTTCTTCAGAAAACCAGTTCATTACACAAATTCCGCAGCCGCAAGTGCTTGCTTCATACGCCAGAATCCTACATTTCTTAAAATTTGTAAACCATTTGCTCAGTGTATCCAAGCTCCTTGAGTATGCCAGTAAGCTGCGGCAAATCAACCATTAAGTAAATCCATTAGAGATCCAGGAAGACAGACACATCACACAAAAATATTAATTTCATACCTCTCCTTGTGACCAGTCTTTAGCCTTGTCACCAGATATATGTTTCATCATCCCAGGGGGACCACACACCTGAAAAAGCAGGAGAGAGTGACATTAAAGATTGGGCATTAACTGCAAAAGTTCTGTAATAATAATAAAATAACTTTGGCAACAACAACCACTATAATCATCTCCCTAACCAGCAAACACAAATCAACTGAAACTACTTGAGCAGGAACTAATATGAAAAGCTGTTAGGAAACTTATACTGAATGATCAGATTTTATTGAATATTCAGAGAGATTAGTGAGAAACCAGTGCTCATGAAGCAGTTACACCAGATCAAGATGAAAAGAAGCACTCAAAGAGCAGTTGCACCAGATCAAAATGAAAAGAAACAATCAAAAACAGAAAAGACGATGAAAAGATACACAGGTTATTTCCCATCCAATCCCACACTTAAATCATCCTAGCTTTTCTCTTCTCCCACCCCTCCTCTCTTCTACCCACAGCCTAACAGAATATCCCACCCTATTTCCCCTTCCATGCCTTCTCTCTCCTCTTGCCAAATCAGCATTTTTTGTTGTAAGTGTAGTGAATATTCCCTATTTCCTTCCTCACATCCCTCACATCGTCCAGCATAAAGGTACATAACAATACACCCCCCTCACAAAAGATTTACCTTGTCCTCAAGGTGAAGGTTCAGGTAATTGTCCTATAACAGCTGAAAAAACCATTGCTTGAAGCATGATGGCCAGGAGCCCCGTTCCTTGGAACCCATTGTGGGACGTTGCTTAACATTAACCTTTTGCTTAACATCTAAACATACCATCTGAAATATTTGTATGCCAATCCCAACAAACAATGCATGCTTACCCCCTCGCTCAAGAAGAACTTTCCAAATTGAACCATTTGAAGCAATTTCAGATGGACGAACCATTACAGTGATTTTAAAAAGGTTGGGCCACTCTTGGGTGATTTCCTCCCTTATGGACTAAGCTCAACCCTCTGTCGAAATTATAAGGTTTTAGGTAGAGAGAAGAAAGAAAGTAGAATGAAGATTAAACAATAGCATGTGATAGATGTGTTTGATATATTACAAAAGACAAAGCATTAACCTCTATTTTATATTCTAGTAACCCTAATCAAATAAGGAAATAAATTAGGAAATATAATAAAATTATGATATAACTCCTAAATTGCTTCATCAATTAAAGCACTAATTGATTCTACAATATATTCTAAAGATCTTCTAAAACTAATCTAAATATATTTTAACACCCTCTTTTTCCCAAAATCCAGTTCCTTTCCTCCTTGAGTTGGGTCAGGTCCACTAGCTCAAGGGTTGAGTCCAGCCACCAACATTATCAAGTTTGAGCGCACTTCTACCTCCTTCCCATAAGCCATCCTAACTACCAACGCAGCATGGAGGGGGTGAGTTCAGCCCCTTACTGAGCTCATCACTACCGCCATCCCTCCTATCTCCCCAAAAGCCATAGCCACCATGACTGCCCATGCCACTATCCCCTCTGCCACCAAGACCACCAGCCTTTGCCCAAGCCAACGTCTCTTCCCAGTGACACATCCCAGGCACCATCATAGTGAAAACGACTCATCCCTCTTGAATCTCCTTCACTGCCTAATGTAATGCTCCAAAGACTATCTCCAACAAGCATGTCCGCAATTGGGGGTCCTTGTTAAGAACCTACTATTCTGACCATCAATCACTCTTGCCCACGAGCCCTAAGCCCCCAACCTTGAAGCCTGTGGGTACAAGAGCCACCCTCAAACTTCCATGAGACCAGATGATGTTCTTTGCTGCACCCAACAGCTCATTTTCCTCTTATTTCCGTCCAATCCGACCACCAACAACACCATGGCTCAAATCTAGTGGCTCAAGCGATTCAAGTAGTGGAGGATTTGCTGGTATTTAAGAGACCCAAGAACCTATACCCTCCATACATCACTCCTGCCTTAGCATCATCATTGCACATCCCATCTGCCTCGGCATCACACTATCGCGTAGTCTTGGGATAGGCTTTTCTCCTTGTCTAGACCTCCACTGTTGCTAGAACATCAAGCCACATGCCCCTGAAGAGGTGCAACTCCAGAAATGGCTTACCAACTTGGCCATTCTCGTGCAATGACCATGAGGTTCCTTTCGCAACCTCATGGAACCTCATGGTTCCATGGACTCTGCGTGTTTTTGGAGAACTTCCGGCAACCTCCTCTGTTTTCATCTCCTTCATCTCTTCACACCCATACTCTGACACCAAATGTTCTAGTTCCTCATCCTGGACGAGACCAGTAGATCCAAACTAAACTCCGACTGGAATCATTTGAGCACTGCTATTCGGAAGGGCTTCCCAAGTCACATTAGGATTGCGTAGCTGCCACCACTGGTACCAGTTGAGAGCGCATCCTTCCAGAGCCACCACAACCACAAGTAGCTTCCCCCCATTGTGAGTTTCCTTTGCGTAGAAGTCTTGCTCGATGCTGATCATCCAGCCATAAGCATTACCTCCTTCAAATACTGGAACCTCTGTCTGTCTCTTACATCTGCCCAGCTGATCATCATGTTTTTGGAAGATTCGCATCAATGTAGAGTTCTTCCCTTCAGTTAAGCTCCATTTCTGGTATGATGCACCATAGCTCCTAAGATCGGGAGCTTTGATACCAATTGTTAGGAAATTGACACTAAATGGTCAGATTTTATGGAGTATTCACAGAGATTACCAATGCTCATGAAGTAGTTACACCAGATCAAGATGAAAGAAACACTCAAAAACAGAAAAGAAGAAAAGATACAAGGGTCATTCAAGAGACTTGTAACCTCCCATCCAATTCCTCAGTCAAATCTTCCTTGCTTTTCTCTTCCTCCTCCCCTCTTATACTCACAACCTAACAGAATATCCCACCCTTTTTCACCTTCCGTGCCTTCTTCTCTCTCCTCTTGCCACATCAGCATTCTATAATAAGTGTAGTGAATATTCCCTCTTTCGTCCCTCACATCCCTCATGTGGTCCAGTGTAAGGGTACCTAACAAAAGTAGAATTATTGTGCCAAAAGGACTCCAATAATCCTAAAAATATAAATACTTGATTCTAATCACACTTGTGATGTAGAGTAGGAGAAAATAATAGCTAGAAACAAATCAATGATTCTCCTAACTCTTTAGGTAGAGGTACAGATTAGTTGCATAAGCCTTAAAAAGTTTTGGCAGAAGAATCGTGGGCTAGTGTAATAGGCCATAGTTTGCCATAGAAGGAGCTCTTAATATCTTGAAGTGAAGTTTCAACCACAAAGCAGAGTATAAAGTCTGAATTCAATATAGCCAAAGTTGTTCAGAATGGATAATAAAGTTTCAATCAATTGCATTTCTCCAAGTATGCCAATTCAATTCATCTGTACTTGCACAGTTGCTTCTAGTCAAATGAAGAATCCTGCTTAACATTCTGTAGAGTGCCCTAAACAACTAGTTTTGGTTGAAATTATAGGAATTGGATGAGGCGCAAAAAAAAAAAAAAAAAAAAAAAAAACAGAACATATTTATAAAGCACTAACCTATACCTCCCATCTATACTAATATTCTAGGTCAATTACAAGTGTAGTACAACTAGTACAGGCTAGCTCAATAATATTCATAACGTAATAAGAATCCTAATACAACAGTAATTCTAATATTCTAACACTTCCTCTCATGATGAAGCTCACTAGCCTCTCATCTTGTTACAAATAAACACACTTAACAAAAGGAAAAAAAAATGTGAAATATAAAATCAATTGTAATTTGACAGGCTTGACAAAGCACACCATATAATAGGCTTCCCAGACAATGACTTGAAAATACAATTGACAAGAAAGAGCATTGCTGAAGTGAACACAGAAAATATATGGCTGGAATGGTGCACAGCTACAAGAGCTAGTCGAAATGTTGCATGGTTAAGGAAGAAAGGTGCCCAATGGGAGTGGAAAGGTACAAAATCACCACTAGAAATATGCAGAGGCAAAGAGAAATTTCCTAGCACATAATCATATGCTACAAGGCCCAAATACATCAAACTGCTTCAAATTCTTAAAAAAGCATCATTTGGAAGCTTCAATCAGAAATACCTAAGGCAATGGGCTCAAAGCCACAGAGCAACAGCCACAAAGTCGTGCCTAGCGAAGCAAACCTGGATGAGAGGGCTGACAGCAGCAGAAAAGAGGCCAAATCTGGAAAAACCAGAGAGAAAGCACCTGAAAATGTGGAAGTTGTATGACCCAAGATGAATAACACCTGATCCAATGAAGAAAGGGGAGGAAAGGGACTGGGCATGAGTCGAATGGTGGAGTCGCATGATTTCTGCAGAGATCAGTCAGAGAGGAGCTCTCACATGCTGGGAAGCCAGAATTATTGTAGACGCTTATGTAATGCGTGGTGGCGGTGATTGGGGATGCAGTTCCAGGGATGGGCCGATTGGAGGGTTGTGGACCTCCTAGCGGGGGCAAGCGCTCCAGTGGCAACCTAGAAAGAACAAATCTGAGCATAGCAGCCACAGGTCAGAGGAAAAACGGAGTCTTGAGACAAAGCACAGTCAATGGAGAAGGAGAGCACCACAGGATAGAGACACCATGAGGAGAAGGAAAATTTGACCATGATGAGTACAGACAAGTGAAGGAAAAAGCCAATAAGGAGACAGGAATAAGATACATAGGAGTTCCATATTTTGGAAACTGCAATGGAAACAGTGACGGGATCAAGTTATGGAGGATGGTCTCACTCTGGTACTACACTGAAAGTATAGGGATTGGATGGAAGAAAAAGAATATATAACTAATAGGACTCCGAATAATTGTGATGTTGTGATATAAAATACTAACACAATACTCCAAATTATACTAATATTCTACGTAAAGTGCAATGAGTACAAGCCCAACTCAATAATACCCATAACATAATAAGAAATTAACACAATAATGATCCTAATATTCTAACAGAGGCATCTCACTAATCACTATATGGGTGATTTCAACCATCTCACAAATCACAATATGGATACTAAATGCTCTCTAAGAACAGAACAGAAAGGAAACATATTTTAATTTCCTTGGAGGTTCAAATTGTATTGCATTAGTGAGGATAATATATAGAGCGTCTTCAATGCAATTTAGGTTTTACTTGCAAAAGCAAAACTCACAAGTATAAGAGTATCGTCACTAGGACCAGGTAAGCCTTTCACAACCATATCCTTCACTATGTAACCTGCACCTCCTCTCCAATTTTTTGTTGGATTATCTACAGTGTAGAATATCTGCAAAATTTGTTAAAAAAAAGGATCAAATTAATTTACTAATGAGTAATGACAATGATAGATATCGACTTTAGACTAACAAGTAATAATAGCAACTTCACTAAACAAAATTATTACCTTTAAGTTTGGATGGCTAGCTGCTAGAATGTCAAGCTTCTGTTTAAGCAGTATGTCATCTGGGGAGACATTAGCATAAAGCAATGATATCTGTACAGGAAAAAGGCCATCATAAGCTGTGATATTCCTAAGTTTATTAGACAAATTAAAAAAGTTTAAAATCTCCATACTTCATTCTCATAAACAGAATGACCTAGTGCATACCCAGCAATATGAATCAAACTCCCCAAACAGTTTCAATAATTTGAAAATAATTTTTTTTCATAAATTATCAATTTAACAACATAATTAAGAAAATAGTTGAGAAAGACAGGCAGTACATCATATGGGATTGTTGTAAAAGGTAACAATCAAGAGGTTTACCACCTACCTGAGTTGTGTCATCAGGATTCTTCAATATAGCTTCAATTACCTGAAGCATTGGAGTAATTCCTGTGCCACCAGCAATCTGAATGATGCAACAATAAAAAAGGCTCAGATAAAGTAAAATGAGAGATGTTACAATGTAGTGAATGCATAGCATTGTATTGAAATGAAATACATTATAACAAAAAGTGAGTAACAACAACAAAGTAAATGTTTGCAGGACCGGTGGAGGCCTTTCAAACATACATTTGGGAAACAATAAGTAACAAATTTCATCCTTTTTTTCTTTTTTAAGGGCACATTTGTGACTCTTCACTGGTTCCCAAACAAGCATAATATATATATGTCAATGGAAACTGAAATATTCATAATCAAGATTAAACCCCAGATCCCATCATTGCCAATGTCTATCAGTCACTAATCTTACCATGCCAATATGCTTCTTCATATTAGGAGTATATCTGAGCTTTTCAATGGGCCTGAAAGAAACAATGCCTTTCTTATTGAAAGTTTATGTATGGAAAGTATTTCTGCTGATCTTTAATTGTTATTGCAAATAACATACCCTTTCACTTCAGCAACATCACCTGGTTTTAAGCTTGCAAAATGCTGGCTCATTTTTCCTTCAGGATATACCTGCAACAATTGAAAAGTAAATCACCCAAGTGACTCTTTAAAATTGTCAGCTAGATGATTTACAAGATGAGAAAAGTAATGCCACCATTAATAGTGACATACCTTGATTAACAAATCAAAGTATCCCTTAGATTCTGGATCTGATATAGGAGTATACCTGAAGATTGAGACACAAGCACCTTCCTAAATTAACCTCTAAGAAACATCAATAGTAAGCAAGAAATTATTAGTATCCAAAACATGATATTGACATTGACTGGAAACTTTTAGTATTTTATTCTTTTCTGACCTTCCCAATCCTCCACCTTCCCCCTCCACCCAATGTAAATAATAATAAAATAAAACAACATGAGTAATAATATAACAAGGATTATTTCAATCCTTTGGTTTGTACATGGACTAAACCCATATAGATTGTACATCAAATAGCTTTCCTAACATGTCTAGGCCTTCCTTTATACGGGAAACAACTTATTGATAAAAAGCACATGCATCCATGCTCAAGGGCAGCAAAAAAGTCAATCATTGATATAAACCTTGTCAAATATTAGTGCGACTTTGTTTTCTTTACAGTTTGATATTTGCTCATTGTGCTGAGGTTAGCCTTCACAAGGATCTCTGTAATCTTTGTTTTCTTTCTTTTGGAGATCTGAACCACTATTGTATTATCCCACCTCCCACCCCCCCAAAAAAAGTGATTTCTTAAGTATGATTTCATCAGAAAATTTAACAATTGAGGTTCAAGGGGCCAACTTCCTAACTAACTAATAACACAGAGGTCTGGTCTTGGAGCCTTCAAAGCCTCTTATAAAATGTCATCTACGTTTTCAAACCAAGAATGTAATTATGCTAAATCATGTTACCTTGTAACTAGGTATTATGTTATAACGTATATTTATATGCTGCTATTCTATTATCAACAGCTGAACAGCTTATGAGGAAAAGGAGCATTGTCATGCTCCGAAAAGTTAGTGGAAAGGGATGAAATAATACTGAGAGAAAACTTCACATGATGAACTTGACATTATTCAAAGACAAATAGTGTTTCCAAGACAAGGTTCCTGGTAGGTCAGAAATGCCACTTAATACCAAAGACATAAAACAGAAATGGAATACAGGAAGGACAATGTGACAAAGAAATGCAGAAAAGGAAACTGTATGCAAGAAAAGACGAGTGCAACTGCCTCATCAGGTAGGAAATAAAGTAAATGGTGCTCTCCAATCTCACTTAACTTTTTTTTGGTACAGCACGTTACTTATTATATTTACTAGCTAAACAAAACTTCTATGGCTGATAAAAATAGTTATACAAATACACACAGTACGAATGAGTATCACAGACATTCATCACAAAAACTGCCAGGGACCAGGGTTAACAGGGACTTCACCAGGAAAATTGAAAGAGGAAGTAATTGATCATCTTAATCAATCATACTTAGACTTTCACTGACAGACAGCAAATTAAGTAAAGTTAAAATGTATATGAAACCTACAATAAAAGAATCTGATATCCAATATAAGAACAACTGTGAAGATTTTAGACTGAATATATCCTGAAAGTTACAGGATCAGGTACCAAAAATCTGAGAATAAAGAAAGAACTGCAGATGAAGTACATTCATTGTCTCAACAGGAAAACTTACGGGCGTATGACATAGTTTGGTTTTCCTTCAGCATCTTGTCCCAGTGGAGCCCTGCAATTACAGGGATGGTTTGAGGCCACATTGTATTGAAACACAATTCAAATTTAGATGATACCAAAAGCAAAACAATCGGAATTATTAACAATGTATCAAACCTCGTAATAATGGAGGAAGCAACATCCAAACCCAACTTCTTAGTGGGATCAAATGAAAACCTAGAATAGAGAGGAGAGTCATTATACAGAATACAAATACATAATTATACTCATTCATTGCAATTTATTTACTTATTTATTTGATAAAAGAAGAAATTCATTAAGATGAAAAGAAGAAAATTACAAGGTATTTGGAGGATAAGAGATCCTCCATAACAAAAAAAAAAAAAGGGAAAAATAAAACAGCAAAGATAAGAGTAAACATCAATGGAGCAAAGTTGCCCAACCCCTCTTCATATCTGTTAGGAAAACCCCTTTAAAAAGATAATGTGCTTTACAACTCATTCATTGCTATGTACAGCATGCATTTGATAAATGAATATGTGTAATGTTGATGAATTCATATCTTGTCTGATTTAATCTTTAAATTAGAAGCTTAGGCTTCAGCTGTGGTGCATATTATGATAAGAATTTTAGTTCTCCTGACAAGTTTGTTTACAAACTAATTGAGGAAAAACTAACGTAACAAAAATTTAGAGAATGGTTGTGAGATGGACCAAAGCTTCATTATTATTATTATTATTATTATTATTTGGTATTAAGAGCTTCATTATTGATACTATATAGAATATAAATACCATAAATACAATTAATAATTAACTAGATAAGATAATTTAGGCTTTAAATGAAGGGGTTTGCATGATCTTTATGACCTAAATGTAACTCAATTGCTTCTCATGGAAATTCATACCCAGACTTCTAGAAAACCAGAACACTGATTTATTACGTACTGTATAAAGGATCCAGCATGGTGACTAGACAAAAGTTCTGCTAATAAGAGCATCACTACAGCTGCAACAGGTACCGGACACCTTTAACTATTTAAGAATGATCAATAGTTAGGAACAGAGTATCTTCTGGGTTGTAAATCACCACTTAGCTAAATTTGTGCGTAGGGTTAGAATTAATTGGTCCTCTGTGGAAATACATAGCCACACATCACTCCTTTTCAGCTACATCACATGAATATCTTGTCATAAGATGAGTCAACAAAGTTAAAGGAAAAAAACAAAGAAAAAAAAGCATTACATGACTACAGAGACACAAATTATTACATTTAACATAATATGTTGGTATTTTAAACATATGCAAATTCATGATTAGTCCTGTAGAATATACCTGAATAACTGGGTATTGTGACTAACCCTGGCAGTGTCTTGCAACTTAAATTCGATCCATTTATCTGGATTGAGTGCTGAAAAGACAAAAGAAACAAAAAAGACATTCTGAATCTTCTCTATCAGGCACTGGAAGTAGAAGTAACTCAACTACAATGCAAGCTATAAGACAAGAACAATTCCATATATATTGGAAGAGCAATATATTTGTCACAATAATTAATCTTTAAAGTGCAATCCAACAACTTCACTGCAATTTTCTCAAAAAGTAATAAAAAATTAGCTCCACTTAAGTTCTCTAACTCTATTTCATCAGAACTAATAAGATTCACACACTATACCCATAGAGGACAGGCACATACAATGATATTTACATGATCAGGTGCATATATGTATACTCACCGATATTTTTACTTTCCTCTTCTTTTATTTGTTCTAAATGAACCTGCAAATAGACACCACTACAACTGGATTAATCTGTTCATGTAAGAATCGATTACCATACAGGATGAGCACAAACAATGCAAATAGAATACCGTTGAGCAAAGTACAACTGTTTTGAACTAAGCACAAAACCAATATTAAAAACCAAAATGTAAGTTTTCCTTTGACAGAAAGTCATTACTAAGCATTTAGACTAAATATAAATATACAGAACTATACAACATTAAAATTATTAAAACAATAGCAAGATGGGTCTACTTCCCATTTTTCCAATATATGCATTGTCCTACTTTCCATTTTTTCTTCGACTATGGTGTTGAGCCCTAAGTCAAAAGGCTTCCGAAATGACCAGATCAAAGAGCAATTCAAAAAATTGCATAACGGATGGAACATTAGTAATGAAATAGCGCAGCGATGAAGGAGTGAAGGAAAAAAAGAATACCAGGTTGGGTGAGGAAAAGTAGTACAAGTAGGAGACTCCACCGGAAATGGCCGCAATTGCAGTAAACGGAAGCTGGAAATTACTGTATCTGTGAGAATGAGAGGATTTGGATTTGCCACCGAAGCCATTCGCGAATGCAATCGGAGTGGCTCTGGCCAGCCTCTTCAAAACAGCAGCCATGTTCGCTCAGCGTTGCTCTGCTCAGGAGGCGACGCACAGATTCTAAAACGGACCAAGGTGCAACTTTGAACCGCTTTATTTCAACGCTCATGTGCGTGTCGCGTGTGTGTGTTTTTTATTCCATATTAGGATATAAAATTATATTTTATTATATAAATATCAATGTTTTTAAAAAGTTTAATCGGTGAATCGAAAAGGAAAGCAGTCTATGGTTTAATCGATTTAATCGGTGGTGCGGATTTCAATTAAATTCATGATTTTATTATGATTTAATTCTCATTTAATTATAATAATATATTTAATAAATTTAAATATTTTAATTAATTAATTAAAATATTTATTAGATCTTTTATATATATATATATATTTAAATAATAAAATAAATTTTGATATAAAATGAGTCTAAATATATCACTGAATATCTATTCATTAAAATAGATTAATAGATAGAGTAGATATTCATTTAATAAAATAAATTATAAATAGATTATATAATTTTAATAATTTTTTAATAGATCCTAAATGAATTATTAATTTATTATTTAGTAAAGTAACATGTTAATGTTAAAAATATCTCTCACTTACAATTTAGTCCATGATTTAAATTAATATATAATTTAATCCTTCAATTATTCAAACTCATTTCAAGATAATTTTTTATTATTACCTTTAAAAATTTGAATGAAACATATTTGAACATTTTAAAGATTAAAGGTATATTTGGGTGGGCGTTTGACCCATCTAAATTGATTTTCGAAGGTTCAAACGGACTTTTTTTTATTTTTTATCTTATTTATTTTGACATTTGTATTATTTCTCAAATGTAATTCTGATTTCAAAAGTCCGTTTAGTAAGAATAAACTATTTCTTATTTTTGAGTTAAAAGTAATTTTTTACTAAATATAAATTATTTTATTTAAATTCATTTCTAAATAAAATCAAGTTCACTCAAAATTAAATTTATAAACTCTAATCCAAACACACAATAAATTATCACTTAATAAAAATCAAGGACTAAATTGCAAATGAAATAAATTTTTAAAAGACCAAATTATCATTTTACTCATGGATTTTCTATTCTCTATTTTTTTTTTTGGGTCTGCATTATTCATCCATTTCAAAATATATTTAATCCATCTATTTAATACTCCTAACTGGTAGGCCTACTGGATGATATCTTAAATAATTCAATGCATTCATAATAGATAAGTTATATATAATTACTAAGTATACATACTCATATCTATATGTATTTCAAAATATAAGTATAAAATATTAATAAATAATAAGTTCTTTTTTGGTCAACTAATAATTAATAAGTGAAATTATCTATGAACAACAATAAAATGTCATAATCCATGACATAGCCTATTAACCAGAATGGACTTGGTCACAACTCGGCCCAAAGCCTCAAATGATGCGGTATTCGCTTTGTTAAGAAGAATAGACATCGCGTCGCTTTCCACATACTTGGTTTTTATTTTGTGGTACACGAAGAGGAAAACTCGAGTGATGTGCAATGGAGGCACATGCGTTGGAGGTAGAGATCAAGACACAAGCAGATATCGAGGCACGGAGGCACAAAATCGACACTAAAACTAGATGCAAACTGCAATAATCAGCGCCGAAACCTGAAACAGAGATGCGTTGGAAACAGAAGGCAAAGACAGTGTTTTCATTTTTTTTTTCACGAGTTATAAACTTATATGCAATAAGATTTTAGAACTTGTGAATTAGATGTTCTCCAATCTGTTAAACTTTGTCGTGATTAAATCAGAGAGGATTTCTCCAGCTTTGTTGTGAACCAACATCATCTTATTTAGGTTTCATCTTTCTGGCTTCAAATTGAACCAAACAAGGCATTTTCTTTTTCATAAAACCGAAGGACTTTCCTAAAACCGGTCCAGTTTTCAGTTTTGTTAATTTTATTGGTTTTTTTGCCAATTTTTACTAGGGGTGACCTAGTCCAAGCCTTAGCTAATCGGTTTAAGTAAGATTCCAATTTCAATGAAAAGTCAAGTTAGTGTATTTTTAGATTAGGACTTGACCACCTTCGGATTTGACCAACTTAACTTGAGGTAACGTAATATCTTCATGCTAACTCGATATTATCTGGAGTATACACAAACCCGAGCATAATCGAACCTGCTTGATTATAAGGTTAGGTTTGAGCTAAAAAAATTAGTCCAGCCAAAATTTGAGTTGGGACTAGGAGCGGCAACGTGATCCACTAATTCATCAACCATCTAACTCATTTATACTTAAATCTAATACAATCAATCCAATTAAAATAATAAATTTAATGAATAGATTGGATTGAATTAATTTTAATTAATAGATAATTTATTAGGTTAAATATATTCATTGGATATCTAATTTTATAATTTATTCTTGACTCATTGGATCTATTTCAAACCAAATGAATATTACAAACCCAATAGATATTATCCATTCAAATCTTCCATTATAGTTAAAAATTTTAAAAAAATTAAATTTTAAATGATCACTTTATATATATATATATATATATATATATATATATATAGAGAGAGAGAGAGAGAGAGAGAGAGAGAGAGAGAGAGAAAGAGATTTAAAAATATTATTTTAAATAGGTGAGTTGGATATCCATCCAGTAAAATAGAATAATAGATAAGTTAGATAATTATTCATTTAATGAGTTAGGGATGAATTTGATTTTTAATGAATTTTTAATGAATTTGAAATAGATTAATCACTTATTTTTTATCCATCCATTACAATCTAATCCAAAACCCTTCTAATCTCTTTATTTTGTCATCCCTAGTTGGGATTAGGTCAAGTCAAGTCAAGTCAACCCAACCCATAAGTATTTTTACTTTTTATCGGTTGAACCTCCAAAGAAGTTTTAGGTTTGAACCCTAACTACGAGGTTTGGTTCACAATTCAGCTGGTGGTTAGACCAATCCGGTCCAACTAATTTATATACATTAGATAAATATCAATACTTATTGAATTCAAAAATATGAGTCATGTTAACATTAATTTTTTTAATACTACAATTAAATTACTTGTTTTAATAATTAAATTATAGTTTATTATTTTTTAAGTCTTTATATTTTTGTTAAGTTATTAGTTAAGACTCATGGTATAATGCCAAATAGGGAAAGTATTACCAAGCGGCTTCAATACTTAAGTGGGGATGAATTCAATTTTAAAATTTTTTTTGCAAATAAACTGTTTCCAAAGGTATTGAAGCTATTCATTTAAGAGAAGAAAAGTTTGAGTTTACACAAGATTATGCAACAAATATAGAGAATGTATAGAGAAAGAAGTACTAAGCAAGTAAAGTTAAACAATAACATAACTTAAAAGATAAGTGAATAGAAGCTTTGCAAACAACAATTTAGCGTGAGTTTGGGGCAACGGTTTGCTGCCATAGAAGCCTGTTTGGGGGCAAATAGTTACCTCAAAAGTATATGTCATCATGTTAGACAATTATAAAATAAAATTATTTCTTACTTGAAACTAAGGTTTTAGTTGAAGTAAAATTTTGTTACTTCTATGTTAGGACAAAAGTTGATTAGAGAAACTTTGACATTTTTAATCTTGATATTTCTTTCTTATAGTCTTTAGTTTGTCTTTTTTCACTACACCTTAACTTATATCTTTTTTAATAATTATACATTTAAAAGTAATTTTAATCAATATTATCCAAATAATATTTATTTTTTTAAAATTAATTTTTAAATTAAATTTCTAAACATAATTACTTCACTCCAAACTCACTTCCCACCCAAATTAAATTTGTAAAATCAAATTCATTTAAAATTAAGTTTACAAAATTTAATACAAACACATATTTATACTAGTTCATCCACTCCTTGCATCAAGCCTGTAATCCATGGTGTCAAGGCGGCCATAAATGCCTTGAACACTCCTTTACACAGCTCCAAATCCTCAAGATGCCCGTCAAAATCTCTCCAAAAGCAAAAGAGTAATCAATAAAAAACTAGACTGAGGGAGATGCCACATGCCAGTATCAAAATCATCTTCTTTGGTCCAGACCCCAATGATCTTCTTGATTCCCATTTTTCAAGTTTTCCCATCAACACAATGAAGCGATCTCAAGGGCACTAATGTATCACCATCAAGAGGAACTCCATATTTGATTGAAAATATTGGTCACCAACATAGCATAAGGAAAAGGGATCAAGAACCTCCTCTTGGCCTTTAGCATACGCGAATGATGTAGAAGGATCAGCTAATCTTCAGCCTCTGGTTCATGGCCCATAAAACAATGATGTCCACCATAAAAGTTACGTATTCTCACCCTTAGGAATTAGCATTCTCCCCAAAATGTAGTGAAGCATCTTGTTGTGGAAGGAGATATGATAAGCTTGGACCCTCTCGGTTGGAAAAGGGCGTCCTTCCCTAAGCGGCTCCTTCATTGTCTTGGTATAGTTGAACTCATCCCAATAACTCAGATTACTGCCATCAAAGCCGTTCCATTTAATTCTAGCCTAGTAATCTCCTTTATAGTCGTAATCACATTTTATGAAATAATTTCACATTATGTATTATATTTAAAATAACTAATAGAATATTATTTTGATTTTAACAATCTAATAATAAAATCTTGATAACTAATTTATTAAAATTTAAAATTTGAAATTATAATCAATTTTGAATTTTTTTAAAATATATTTTATTATAAATATGATCACATTAATAAAAAAGATGATAAGTTGTAAATATTATAAATTTGAAATTTGAAATTATAATCAATTATGAATATTTCTTTAAATATATTTTATTATAAATATAAATATTTTTTCACTTTCTTTGATGCATTATATCAACTTTCATATTAATGATAATACTAAATCATGTATTTAATATTGATTATAATAATCTATTTAGAAATCTAATTCGATTAGAATTCCTGATTACAATCATGCATGTATATTGATTGTAATCAATATTTATTTAAAAGTTACAATACATTAATTGATGAATCTTTTTTTGGATGAAGATTTTTTATCTTTTTCTTTTAGAAGAAATACATTACTCTTATTATGATGTTTCACCTAAAATGGATTAAGGGTTCGGTTCATGCCAACATAGGTAATCCTAAATTAACAAAAGTATTATTAACTATTTTTTTTAGAAAAAGGGGCATAAGTACCAAAACGTTTGTATCATTATCATTAAATAGAATATTAATATATTATAATATTTATAGCGGACTAAAATGGTATTTTAATGTAATAGATTTCAAAATTTTAAAAATTTAAATTTTGTTATCAATAAAGATTATTACTTCTATAAGTTTTCCTATTCAAAATATCTTTCATAAAGGATAAAAAATATTGTTAAAAAATAATAAAAATTATGACTAACATAAATTACGGATGTCATGGCCATTTGAATTTATTGAATTTATTACAAATATTGATTCAATCATTATACATTTTTTAAGAAAAAATTATAGAATCAAATCAATTTTCACTTTGTATTTTCAAAAATAATTTTATTACACATTATTACATATTTATGTGTGCTAGACTATTTATATTTTTTTAAAATCTAAGAAATTTTATTTTTTTGCTACAACATATATGTTGTTTTAACGTACTTTTTACTCTTCATGGTCATAAACTCAATGACTCATCGTTATAAGATATAATATATTATTATTATATTATTTCTAAAAATAATACATAATTATTTTCAAATGATTAAATAGGATTATTATGATATCTTATTGAACAGTTAGTATTTAATAATTTATTTATAATATTTCACTTTTGTATCTTTTTTCATTTTTTTATAAAAATTTATAAAGTATAAAGTACGATAAATTTTATGAAAAAATTTTGATTTTTTTTATAACTATCAGAACTTTAATAATTCACATTACCGCAGCACATATAGAAAAAAATGTAATAATACAACTAATTATTTATTTTTACTATTTGTTATAATTTATATTTAAAATTGAATTAAACTTTCTAATTCGTTATATGTTATACGTGATTATATCCTAGTTAGTATATTTTGTTTATTAATAATATATATGTGTTTAATGAGTTTTGTTAAATTGTAAGTAGATACAAGTTATAAAATATTTTATTTGATATATTTATGTGTTTATGTAAAATCCAATGATTATGCAAAAAAAAAAACATGTATTTTTTTTATTTACTTTCTCATGTGTTTTCTGCATAGGATTTAAATAAATATTATTTTTATTATAAATGTAACAAATAAATATATTTTTTATTTATAAAAAATAATATAAATTAACTTCTGTAATACTTAATTAATTCATTAATCAAGTAGTTAGCTCCAAAATATTTTATAATAAAATGTTATTTATATATTTACTCAAATTTATATATGGAGAGAAACAAGAAAATATATTAATTTAATAAAGCTAAAATTAAAATTTTATTTTGATACTCAAAATTCTGAACATTTAATACAAATCATGCTAAATGAATGTATTCTTTTATTTTTTTACATATAAAATTAAATGAAAATATAAATGATAGTTTATCACAAAACCATTAATAGACTAATAATTTGGTTAGCCAATTTGTTAAGTTCTATGCAGGATATTTTTTTTTCTATAGATATTATGTTAAGTTCTATGCATATTATCTTTCATAATGATATTTTAAATATTTATATTTACATATGTTTATACGTAAATTTTTTTTCTCTATGAATATTTTTTTTACATTATACATAAATTCATAATAAATTGTTTTTAATTATTATTATTGTTATTATATATATATATATATAGAGTAGCTATATAATAATGTTTTTCTACTGTGCATTGTACCGGTGAAAATCTACTATAATATATAAAAGTAAACCTCTAATTCATAAAATTTTGACAAGTGGTACTTTTTGGTATAGAACATCTTCTAATTTTTTTATTGACATGTAACATTCTCTCATAACATTCTTATAAAATAATCATAATTTCAAATCATGTATTTAGTATGGATTATAATCAACATTTATTTAGAAAATTTAATTTGATTAGATTCCCTAATTGGCCCATCAAACTTTAGTATGATATCAATCAACAACAAAGAGATGATAATTAGGATTTTTTAACCTTTTGTCAATGATATAAATAGATATGGATGGATTAATTTGTTAGCCCTAATGGTTCAATGTGTTATGTTTTAATGATGACAAATGAAGTATTAATAGATGTTGAATATGCCATATATGTACTTAATGGATTACATTGGATAACGTAAGATTATATATTTTATATTAATATATTTCACATAAGAATCATGCAATGAGTTTATGTAGCATTATTTATATAATATATCCAAAAGTGCTTGATAAGTATTGTAATTAACTAATATTAGATATGTGTCTATGTGAATAATATATGCATGATGACATTCAAGTGTTATATTTTTATGAATCATGCATATTGGGATTTTGAATTATTAAGTTGGACTAACTATGATTTACAAGTAATTATGTCTTGTAGGATGGTCCAAATACCAAGAGTGAACATTGAAGCAAGAAAGTGAAAGATCCTAATTATGCTCAACTCAAAAAAAGGAAGAATGTGGATGCTTGTGTGCTTTAAGGATTTTGTTGATTACAAGCATGTGGAAATAAGAAAAACAAGTACAAGAACTTTCAAAGATTATATCTAGGACTTAGGTTCTTTGTAAGGGTAATCAATTTTCTCATTGCTCATTACTCATTACTCAAAAATATTTGAAATTAAGTTTGCCCAATGAAACTTTACATATGACCATGGTGGAATGGCCTTTTCTTAAGTGTTTTTCAAAGCTTTTGGACTTTCAAAATGCATTAGGAAATGTGTTCAAACTAATATTTATGAACTTAAATCATTATCAAGTCAACATTTGAAAACACTATGCTAGTAATCAATTACCACATGTAGGTAATCGATTAACATCTTTATATTTCTCAAATTTTTATGTTATGGTAGTTCAGTAATCGATTACCCACTCTTGGTAATCGATTATCAGACACTAGAGATGACCAAAACTAGTTATCACATATTTTTCTAATGATTTAAAAAGCTAGTAATCGATTACCACTCCTGGCAATCGAATATGAGCCGAAGCAGAGAGTTTCAATAATTTATTACTAGCTTCTAATAATATATTACCAGCTTATTCATTCTAACTAAGTTTGTACTTTGAAAAACTGACCTTTAGTCACTTTTTTGATCATAACTTTCAAAATACTTTAAATTTGGATTTAAAATTTAATGCAAATGAAAGTAGACTTAAAGAGCTTTCCAATAACTTGTCATTTGCTCAAATCTGATAATAATTAAAGAAGTTATGAATTTTTAAAGCTGGTATTTGATTGCTCAATTCCAAAATAACCTAGTAATCAATTATCAAACTTTAGTAATCGATTACCACGCACCAGAAAACAAAAATAACAGCTAGTAACAACTAGTTTTGGTATTAAATCATTCCCTAGCTAACTCCAACAGCCATGTTTACCTTTAGGCTTTAAATATCATCACTTGGGTAGAACTAACAAATATCACAACTATTAGAGAATAAAGGTTAGGCTATTATTCATTATTATTTTGTGTTATTGGGTTAGACCTATCTTCCTTATACTTATCTTTATCTTTTCATTTAAATATAGAGACAGGAAGACTAACAGGAGTGAGTTAGCCATTTACATTCTTTATTCTCTTCTCATTTTCTCTAACATGGTATCTATAGCTAATTAGAGAGACCCTAATCCTAACTTCCTTTGCCAGGAAAAAAAATAAAATTAAAAAAAAACCTAGCTTTTTTAGTTCAAAAAAAGCTGATAAGCTCCAAATTTTTTTTTGGTGCACTGTAGAGCATGATTTTATGGTTTTAGAGGTTGTTTAGGGCGTGTTCTTCACGTCTAATACGTTGATTCACAGCTAGGAGAGTCGTGGGTGCTTTTATAGCGACCAGAGGTGCCGATGCTGGCCAAAGGGGTGTGACCCAGGCAAATGCAGGTTTGGGTGGTGGAGTTTTTCTGAGTTCTTTTGTTTTCTTGGCATTTTGGCTGATCAAAGTGTATTTTTTGTGGCTATTGGTAGTTTTGATGGAATTTTTGAGAATTTTTTATGGGTTTCAGTTGAGCACAATGACAGTTTTACTTTCCATGGGTTGGGTTGAAGCTCAACAAGTATGGTTTTGTGTTGTCTAAACCCCTTACTTGTGTTTTGCTTTAGTTTTTTGTTTTGGGTTATTGTCATTTGGTGTTTTAGAGATGACGGTGTCAATCCTTAGTGAATTTATGGTTCTATACTTTGTTTGAGATGGTAGACAACCTTTCTAACCCCAGATCTGATAGTTCTAATGAGTCGGAGGTTTCTACGAAGCCTACAGTTATGCCTAAGGTGATTTTTGCTTCTGTTAGAATTACTCATGACAAGTTTGATGGTAGACACTATGCAGAGTGGCACAAAACTATTAAGATGTTTCTTACAGGAATTGAGCAAGAGGATCATCTGACAAATAACCTTCCAAAGTCCCGGGTTACTAGAGACAAGTAGTTGCAAGAGGATAACCGGTTGTTTGGCATGATTAATAAGACTCTTGAGACCTCTATAAGCATGTGGTTTCTCATTGCAATACTGTGAAAGAATTATGGGAGTATATGGAGTTTATTTATTTTGGGAAAGCTAATTTGTTTATTTATAAGGTAACACAAGAGTTTCACTTACCAACACAGAAGGAGAATTCTCTCTAGGCATACTTTACTAAATTCAAGCATAACTATGAAGAATTTAATGTTTTTCATCCTATTTCTGAAGATGTTAAATAGATGAATCTACAATGGGAACAATTAGCAGCTGTAACTTTTTTGTCTGGCCTGCGTCCCGAGTTTAATGCTGTCCGCGACTAGATTATGACTAGTTCTGATCATGTGACACTTGCTGATGAGTATTGTTATCTATTACGACATCATTGTGAGCTATCCTCTGAACCTTCTCCTGAATCTTCAGTTACTTTGGTTAGTAGAGAGGGAGGTAGAGCAGGTAGAGGTGGTAGACGTAATGGTCGAGGTAGAACTGGTGGGCGTCCTGGTGGACGTGATGGTGGCCGCAATGGTGGTCACGATAATACACTATTTTTTTACTATTTTTGTGGTGAGGAAGGTCATATTAAGAAAAATTGTTAGAAGTTGAATGGGAAACCTACCAATTTCAAGGCCAACATTATGCTCATACAGTCACCCAAGAGGGTCTCTTATCTTCACCCATCTCTGCTCCTCTGTCATAGGGCTTCAAAACTATCACCATATCTGATGTTAACTTTGATGCGTATAATCAACTCCAAGCCTCACAAGGTATTGGCATTTCTTCTACTAGTACCCTTGTTCAGTCAGGTAATCCCACTGCTTGTCTCACTTCTTCCTCTTGCAACTGGTTATTGATTTAGGTGCAACAGACCACATGACTGGTAACACATGTATTCTTTCTTCATTTCAGTCTTTTTTTTTATTGCCTAGTGTCACTCTTGCTAATAGTTCTTCTGCTCTAGTCATGAGAAGTGGCACTTCCTAACCTTCACCTTCCTTTCCTTTGAATTCTATTTTAGGTTTACCTCACTTTCCTTTTAATCTTTTGTCAGTTATCAAAATTACAAATTTTATGAATTGTAGTGTTCATTTTTTCCTAAATATTGCTTGTATCAAGATCTTGGGACAAAGAAGGTAATTGGTAGGGGTCGTGAATCTAATGGATCATATGTTTTGGAGTCTGTAGCTTAAGAGCCATAATTGATTACTTGTTCCACTTCTATTTCACCGTTTTAGCTTCATTGTCGTCTTGGCCATCCGCTTTTGAAGATTTTGAAGAAATTATGTCCTACTTTAGAGTCCTCTTTTGTTTTAAATTATGAGTCATGTCAGTTTGGTAAACACCATTGAGGAAATTATCCTCTTAGAGTCAATAAACGGGTTGCATCCCCTTTTATTCTTGTTCATTTTGATATTTGGGGTCCTTGTTCCAGTGAATCTAAGTCTAATTTTTGTTATTTTGTTACTTTTGTTGATGATTACTTCTATGTTACATGGCTTTATTTTATGAGAAATCGTTCTAAGTTATTTACTATATTTTGTGCCTTTTGTGCTAAACTTCGACCCAATTTAATGTTCCTATCCATACTCTTAGAAGTGATAATGCTAAATAATATCTTTCTTCTTCTTTTAAGTTATTTAGGGCAGACCATGGCATTATTCATGAGATATCTTATGCTGTCACCCCACAATAAAATGGGGTGGCTAAAAGAAAGAACATGCACTTACTTGAAGTTGCCCATGCGTTTTTATTTCAAATGAAAGTTTCTAAACCTTTTTGGGCTGATGCTATCTCTACAGCTTGTTACTTAATCCCTTATTCTATCCTTGATGGTCAAATCCCTTATTCTCTTCTCTTTTCCTCTCAGCCTTTATTTGCTCTTCCTCCTAGAATTTTTGGTTGTACTTGTTTTGTCCAAGATGTCCGTCCTCATGTCTCTAAGTTGGATCCTCGTTCTCTTAAATGTATCTTTCTTAGCTATGCTTGTAGTTTAAAAGGGTATAAATGTTATTTTCTTGATCTACATCGTTATCTTGTCTCTGCAGATGTCACCTTTTTTGAAACCATTCATTTTTCTTCAAAGTCATCTCCTTCTTCTTCTTCTACTAGTGATGGCAATGACTTTTTGGTATATCACTTTCTTGTATCTACAGGTTCTACAGATTCTATTATTCCTGTGTCTTCTTGACCTCATCCCCTTCCTATTCCCTTCTTCCTTCACCATTATGTTCAGAGGAATTAGCAATCTGTTGTGACCTATATTACTGTTCTAGAGCCTCCAGATTCATTACTTTCTACAACTTCTTCTTCCACTTTGGATCCTACTCCTTCTGAGTCTAGCATTGATCTCCAATTGCTCTTTGGAAAGGTAAGCATAGTTATACCTATCCTATTTCTTCCTTTGTCTCTTATGTTAGTTTATCTAGCACTACTAAGTCTTTTGTAGTTTCTCTTGACTCTCTCACTATTCCTACCACTGTCGTTGAGCCTTTGTTTCATGAGGGGTGGCGTATGACTATGTTGGATGAGATGCATGCTCTTCAACATAATGATACTTGGGATTTGGTTTCTCTACCTGTTGGTAAACAAGCAATTGGTTGTAAATGGGTTTATACTGTGAAAGTTAATCCTAATGGTTCTATGGCTCATTTAAAAGCCTATCTGGTGGCTAAGGGTTATGCTCAGGTTTATGGTATTGATTATTCTAAAACCTTTTCTCAAGTAGCTAAACTTGCTTCTGTTTGGTTGTTTATCTCTCTTGCAACTACTCACCATTAGCATTGATATTAGCTAGATGTCAAGAATGCTTTTCTCCATTATGATTTATAGGAAGAGGTGTATATGGAGCAACCACTTGGGTTTGTTGCTCAGAGGGAAAGTGTTAAAGTGTGCAGATTGAAGAAATCATTATATGGCCTTAAACAAGCTCCAAGGGCTTGGTTTGAAAGGTTTAGTTAAGCTATTTTACAATTCGGACTTCAAAGAAGCAATTTTGATCACTCAATGTTCTTCCAACATTCTCAGGGTGGTTGTATCTTTCTAGTGGTATATGTGGATGACATCATTATCACTAGGAGTGATGAGGTTTGGATCAAAAACTCAAAGATTTCCTTCAAACATAGTTTCAAACTAAGGATTTGGGTACATTAAAGTACTTCTTGGGCATTGAAGTGATGAGTAGTAAGAAGGGCATCTTTCTCGCCTAAAGAAAGTACGTCCTTGATTTGCTTAAAAAGAATGGTTTGTTTGGTGCCAAGCCTGCAGAAACATTTATGGTTCCTAATGTCAAACTCTTAGCAGATGATGGAGATGTTCTTTCAGATCCTGAACGATACAGAAAACTGGTGGGTAAGCTTAACTACCTCACAGGCACTTATCCTAATATTGCTTTCTCTGTCAGTGTGGTTAGTCAATTTATTTCATCTCCTCGAACCATACATTGGGAGGTTGTTCTTCATATACTAAGATATCTAAAAAGGGCCCCAGGTCATGGTGTTTGGTACAGAGATCATGGACATACTACAGTGGAATGTTTCTCTGATGCTGATTGGGCTAGATCCCCTGTAAATAATAGATCCACTTCTGGTTATTATATCATTGTTGGAGGAAATCTTGTTTCTTGGAGGAGTGAAAAGCAAAGTGTTGTTACTCGATTTAGTGCTGAATCAGAATATCGTGCTATGGCCTAAGCTACATGTGAATTGGTGTGGATATATCATTTTCTTTACGAAATTAGATTTAATAGTGCAATGCTTATGAAATTATGGTGTGATAATCAAGCTACCATTCACATTGCTTCTAATCTTGTTTTTCATGAAAGAATAAAGCATATTGAGGCTAATTGTCATTTTATGAGTGAAAAAATTCAATAGGGGCTTGTTGTCACTGGACATGTACGGACTGGAGAATAACTTGCAAATATTTTCACCAAGACCCTTAATAAGAATAGAATAGATTATATTTGTAACAAGCCGAGCATGATTAATATATATGCTCCAGCTTGAGGGGGAGTGTAAGGTTGTGCTATTATTCATTATTGTTTTGTGTTATTAGGTTAGGCCTATCTTCCTTATATTTATCTCTATCTTTTTATATAAATATAAAGATAGGAAGACTAACAAGAGTGAGTTAGTCATTCCCATTCTTTATTCTCTTCTTATCTTCTCTAACAAGAACAATTGAATAACATTCATTAGATCGATTTACTCACCTTTGACTACTTTTTATGAGTTTTGTGCTTACATTGAAAAATCCTTTGATACCTACTAGTACTTCAATTTGTTTATCAGGTTTTTGAGACAGTATAACTCATTTCTAATCTTGTAAACATTGTTCCTTGAGAGAGTGGAGGATCCCTCTAGTTGTTTGAGGCACTTACACAAAGGGTAGAGAATCCCAAGGTGGAAAGAGTGCTATTTGGTTGTAAAGGTTTTTCAAGCACCTTGTGAAACTTGAAGATAGTGAAAACTCTCAAGTGGATGATGTTAGGGACTGGATATAGGTCACAAGGAGTGGCTAAACCAGTACAAATAGAGTTTGCAACTTTCTCTTCCCTATACTCTTTAAATTTCATATCTATTGAAATTTAGCTGGATTTTACCTTGATATTTAGCTTGTTGAATTGATTTTTCTACTCACCGAAGTTATATTTGACTAATATAAAATTCTTGTATCATTATCATTGTAATTAGTTTCAAAGTCTAATCAAATCATGATTTGTGTTGCTATATTGCTCTATATGTATTGGGCATAATGCATTGTATTGAAGTTGAGATTATTAGTCATCTCCAAGCATGAATTCAACATCAATGCATCTTTGTAAAACCTATTCCGCTGCATGTTTTAATTGGTTGCATGAAAATGTAAATTTGTAAATGTTGAATTGAAAAATTTGTAATCACCCAATTCACCCCCCTCTTGGGTGATGGTTGCTATGGCTAACGAGTGGCATTAGAGCTTCATGCTCTACTAAAAGCCTAACCGCTTGGAGTGAAAGATTCTTGTAAGATGGTAACCATTGAAAGTTTTTCAACAAGGGAGGGTTTTGAAATTGATAAACCATCATTCTTTAATGGTGTGCATTTTGATTATTGGAAAAGTAGAATGGAAATTTATTTAGAAAGTATTGATCTTGATTTATGGGATATTGTGCTTGATGGTTTTACTATCAAAGATGCTTTGGAATGCTTTTGATGAAAAAATATTTTTCTTGAACATTAGAGCTATGCAAATATTGAGAAGTGCTTTGAATGATGATATTTATGCTAAAATATCCAAATGCTCTAGTGCTAAGGAAATTTGGGATACTCTTGATGCTCTATATCTTGCTAATAATGATTTTGTGGATAAAGATGTATATGAGAAGCAAGAAAAGCAAGAACAAAGTAAAGAGCCTAGTTTGGAAAAATGTCCTCAAGGAGATGTCTAATGTTATGAAAGGAGCTCATTACCTCATGATGATGATGATGATGCTCAGTTCGAAGAAGAGGCAATGCAAAACCAAAAGGAACTTACTCTAGATGACTTGATGGAAAATGAGGAAGAAGATGAGTCCCATGAAGAGCCAAGCATGCTAGAGATTAAGACTATTTCCTACATGGCTCAAAAGGACTTTCAGGTACATGATGCTAAACTTAACTCTAGTCCTTCCTACGATGAGTTACAATATGCATATGATGAATTGTATGATGGATTGATGAGCTTTGAAAAGAATAACATGGCTTGCATGCAAAACATTTCCTCTCTTAAAATTTAAATTGAGACTTTGAAAAATAAATATGCTTTTCTTGAAGAAGAAATATGTTTGCAATGTGAAACCTTAACTATTAGTAAAAGCATTGATTTAGAAAATCAAGCTAAGGACTTCTCTTCCGATATTCCCAAAATTGATGACTTTACTTCCTCACATTAGATGTTTGCTAATGAAATGAAAAATAATGTTGTTTTTTATATGGAAAACTAACACAGAATTTTGGCTAGAATAGTTTTGGAATGTCATGATCTTCAAAAGATCAAACCGTCATCAAATCTAATTGTTTACAATTATTGTGGTCATCTAGGACATATTTCTCATTTGTGTCAATATAGAAGAAATTCTTATATAAGAAATAACATGGTATGGGTTCCTAAAGGTCTTAAAGGATCTAACACTAACATTCAAGGGCCCAAGATGAAATGGGTACCAAAATGTCCTCCTAGTTCTTCAATTATGCAAAAAAAATTCTCAGCAGATGGACATATTGGTGAAGCAAAAGACAAATCATCAAGAAGAATACTTCCAAGGCTCCATGGTAGACATTTTGGTCAAAGAGTCAAGGACCCTTCAACCAAAGTTTGTCACATGCATAATGGGGAACTTGCAAAGTTCAAAAATCCAAAGGAGAAGCAATGAATGAGGAAAGGTCTTCCCTTGACAACCAAGGCTAACGTATCAAATAATTTTACCTCATATACAAATTCATTTGCCAAACCAATGAAATTGAGGTATATTGTTTATAGGTCTTAAATAGTAAAAGAAAACAAAATCAAAGTCATGTGTGATTGGTCAAAACTTGAATATTATATTTGCCACACGATTATGCTCATTCTTATTAGATCCTTTGCTCATTAATTTGCATATATCTTGAAATATAGGCTCCTCTATGCCTAATATGCTTGCTATGCTTCAAATTGTGCATGTCTTATGAAAAGAAGCATGCTATTGGCAATTTGATTAAGGCTAGTTGATTATTCAATTTGTTGTGCTCAATTAGATTACTATGACTAAATTGATCTTTTCAAGAGCATAATAGATTAATGATCAATGACTAATCCCTATGGATCCAAACTTGTTGGATACAAAGAAAAGCGCTTAAATTGTTTTGTAGGATGACAACTATCTCAAGCATGCATTATAAAGGCATATAATTATTTCACTTGAGGATAACACAATTTGAAGGATCCAACTTCAATAAGAGGGATGCGAACTCAATTGAATGACAATGAGAATATCTACATCCTTAAGAAAGCTTGAAGCTTGAAAGTTAGAGTCACCAATACAATGAAAAGTGTACATTTGGTGATATCTAGCCTTACCCCTCCTTGTGCTTTTAATATAATATACTATGAGATGTAGGGAATTAGAGACTTGATTTATGCCTTATCATGTCTAAAGTTGTGCTTTTCTAGCAATATGATTTGAAACGATATTTAACTATGCTAGTATGCTAGATAAGTACACTTCTTGATTGAAATGGCATGATTTAAGATTATCTCTATATGCTTGAGCTTGTGACTCTATACCATTGTGCTTATGTGGAAATTTCACATGCTCAAAAGTGGTTCTAATCCTTTCTCTTATTTGCTTAAATGTTTCATATACTTATTTGGAGATTGAATATATAAGGATTATATATCTTCTTGTGTAAATAACATGATATATGTGTGACTCCCTAACTTATAAGTAAGGTGTCACAACATAACTTAATTCTTTATAGGGTAATTTCCCAAATTTACATTTTATTTTAGGTTAAAACAGCTTTACTTCTTGGCCACTTAACCACTTGGGCATTGGGACTCCACCACCTGAGCACCCAAGGTGGAAACTTTCCATTCCTTTCGGCTTGGCCATCGCCTAAGTGGTGGTCACTGGGCACTTAGGCGCACAGTCTCGGCTAGTTCACCGCTCTTGATTCTTGTAAAAACACTTCTTGGAAACATTTTCTGCATATTAAACATACAATTAGCATAACTTGAATTAAAGTAAAACATGGTTAAATTAGGTACTTAACATACAAGTCGAATTTTTATTTAAACATAACCAAGAGTTAGGGTTACATTTGGGTCACTTAACATCTATTTTATAAGCAAAATTAAAGGGAAATTTAGTTAAGATATTTTACATAAATTCCTTTAAAAGTGACCATTACATAGTTGATTTTAAACCCCCTAACATATTTATCCTTCGTCGGGGTCTTGGTTGTCATTTTGAACAATCTTTATGTTATGGATTGCTTTGACTACACCAACTAAGGGTATATCAACCCAAAAATACTGAATCTCAATAATGATTCGGAGGTACGACATATTGGTTAAAACCTGAAAATATTATCAAATAGGAGTGAGATGAAAACCTCAATAGAGAGATAACATTTAATTTTAAACAATAATGTTTTCACCTATATAATCATATAGAAAATAACTTCTCTTTGAATATAAACTCTCATTCAACATGCTTTCATGATCTTGTTATGCCTTGTTATAAATCATTTTCATAAAAATCAAAACATGATTCTTAACCTTAGGAATAGAGCTCTTTTCAAATGCAAGGGCATCCCCTCACCTTGTTATCAATGTGTCCTTTACCACAAAGTGACCTTAATCATGTGGGATCACCCCCTCATCAAGGATCATATCCAAGCTTTTGTGAGATCACCCCCCATAAGGATCATATCTCAAAACTCATTGATAATAGGTATAATCATATCAAATATTTAACATTCATGGTTCATAATCTTTCATTCAAAAATTGAAACATCATAATAAATAAACACATAAAATGAACCATCATTAAGAATTTCATCAAAATAAGAACACATATTAAATAAGAGTAGAGAAGCATTATCGCTCCCTACATGATTTTTGAGTAAGTAGTTTTGGTCTCTTGATGGTTCACAGCCCTAGAGAAAAGAGGTTACTAGTATCAAGTGAGTGTATGCATGGAGTGCAAAAGGTTGGGTATTTATAAGATGAGAGCCATGTGAGAGATGTGTGTGCCATGAGTGTCTTCAAATGCATGTGTCTAAAGTCACATGGTGTCATAAAAGCCATGTACTCTAGCCGTGCACTTCTTATTTTCTAAGATTCTTGCCTTTTTGAAATGTTAAGAGTCTAGCTAGGCTAGATGCTCCTAGGTTTTTAGGTTAGTTTACTTGTCTAGTTGCACTTGAAATATTATTCGCTGTGCATGTAAGTTCCTTCTTCCTTTAAAAGTCACGTACCCATTATATGCTTAACTAAAGAGTTGTTACATGGCTTATCTCATTATGACTTTATGCAAATCTTGGCCATGGGTGCATGGTCTTTCTTTCTTACTTGTTTATAAAATTATCTTTCCATTAATGTCTTCTTGACTTCTATACATGAAATCATTCTTTTGTACCTTGTTTTTCCTAGCTTCTTGTGGTTAGTCTCTAAGTTTTTGATCGTATATGTACTTAGGGATTCTATCCCTTAATGGTTAACTTGTCATGAGAGTGTGAGCTTTTTCTTTTTGATTCTTGATCATGTGATCAGTTAGATAAATACTTTATCTATTACTTTTTGACTTGTATCTTTCTTATTTATTAGTTTATTTGTCTTTTCTTTCTTCATGTACTTGGCCGTGCATGATCTTGAGAGAATTTCATTGATAGTTACTTATAGGGTTAAGACACTAGGTAGTAGTTTTTCAAGCTAATGATTACATAAAATGGGCCATAGGTAGCCGTGAGTTGGTAGCTTTATTCTTTTCTTAACAATTAAGTTCATATGTCCTAGTGTGAGGAGACAACCCTTGGTCGTGCATCTTAATTCCTAGGTGATGTTTATTCTCTTTGTTCTTTCCAAGTAGCTTTGATTGCTACTTTTTGACTAAAGGCCACTTACTTTTCAGAAGCTTCTTCATTCTCTTTTAGTTTTCTTAGCTTTTCCTTTTCTTCTAACATGTGACAGAATCTTAAGCTTTAACTTTAGTCTTTTCTTCATCTAACTTTTTGACTATCATGAGCACTAGATGTCTTGGGTTTTTACTTAAAAGAATTATCCTAATAATTTTTTTTTTCTTTTCTTGATGAGTAAGATCACATGTTTTTTATTAGTCTTGGCTGTGAGCTTTAGTTATTATGTTTAATTATCTTTGTTTAAGATACTTATAGTTTATTTTAGGTTGTGGAAAGATTGACTACTTTATTCTCTCTTTAGTGGTTAAGTTTCACATGGTACAAAGAAAAATTCCTTCTTTGCCGTAAGCTTTTTAGCTTTTTAGGTATTAATTTATTCAAAGCCTTTATGACTACTTTTGACTATAAAGTTTCTTTCCTCCTTTTAATTCTTTTGTGTTTTCTTTTCTTTTGTCTTAACTAGATATTTCTAGTTGAATTAATGTTTATAAATTGACTTGAGATTGACTAAGTTTATTTAGGGCTGACTTGGGTTGACTTAGCCTTCTTTTTAATTTTTCATTAGTTTCATACTAGATTCCACTTCTTATTATTTATTTCAGGATAACTTGAAAGACTTTTCTTTCTTTCCAAGAGGCTTTTACATGAGAGAGGTTCCATGAAGCTTCTTGGTTTCTTTTTGTTTCTTAGTTCATTAACTTGTTTTACTTGACTAAGTAATCTAAAGATTCTCTTTTGACTTTATCTCTCTTTTAAAGAGGTTTCATGTGTTCATTTTTTCTTATGTACTAAAATAATGTCCTTTAGTTCATGTCACTTTCCTAGAAACTTCTTTTCTTCTTTCTTTTATTCACTAATTGTTTAACTTTGTGATTAAGTAGTCAAGGGAAGCATCCTTTGGTAACTTTCCTAGAAGTTGCCCACGTTTCTCTCTTTTTCTCTTTTCTCATGTGGAGCTCTCTTTCTTTTGTAAGAAGACTTATTTGACTATCTTTATTTAAGATACTTATAGATTATGTTAGGTTGTGGAAAGATTGGCTACTTTATTCTCTCCGTAGTGATTAAATTTCACATGGTATAAAGAAAAATTCCTTCTTTGCCATGAGCTTTTAGCTTTTTAGGTATTAATTTATTCAAAAGCCTTTATGACTACTTTTGACTATAAAGTTTCTTTTCTCTTTCTAATTCTTTTGTGTTTTCTTTTCTTTTGTCTAAACTAGATATTTTTAGTTGACTTAATGTTTGTGAATTGACTTGAGGTTGACTAAGTTTATTTAGGGTTGACTTGGGTTAATTTAGTCTTCTTTTGTAATTTTTCATTAGTTTCATACTAGATTTTACTTCTTATTATTTATTTTAGGATAACTTGAAAGACTTTTCTTTCTTTTCAAGAGGTTTTTACATGAGAGAGGTTCCATGAAGCTTCTTGGTTTCTTTTTGTTTCTTAGTTCATTAACTTGTTTTACTTGACTAAGTAATTTAAAGATTCTCTTTTGACTTTAACTGTCTTTTAAGGAGGTTTCATGTGTTCATTTTTTCTTATGTACTAAAATAATGTCTTTTATTTCATGTTACTTTCCTAGAAACTTATTTTCTTCTTTCTTTTATTCACTAATTGTTTAACTTGGTGATTAAGTAGTCAAGAAAAGCTTCCTTTGGTAACTGTCCTAGAAGTTGCCCATGTTTCTCTCTCTCTTTCTCTTTTCTCACATGGAGCTCTCTCTCTTTTGCAAGAAGACTTATTTATCTTCTTGCTCATTAAAGTCTAGGCATATACTTTACTTGTCTTACTTTGCTTCCTCCCTCCTTGTTTCTTTCTCACGTGCTCTTTCACATAAGAAGATAATTTCTTTAGCTTCTTATATATATCCATGGGTTGTAGAGTTTTTGGGTTTAACTATAATCTTGAGGTTTTAGTCTTTTGATCATGTAATTAAATTTTAATTTGAGTGAAAGGCTAATTCCAAAACCTATCAGCTAATAACCCTGTTAAATCTTAATTTGTTTTCATCACACTAATTAACTTATATTATATAGCTTGGACTCTTTCTAAAAATTTAAGATGAACTTCATCATATAATCACACAAAACTCAAAGTAATAGAGATATATTTTTATAGCTTTAGGGGATGTTACAATATGCATTTACTAGATATAAGAAGAAGATGATTCATTTTATGCTCCAAAATTCTTCTTTGAACTTCAATGAATCTCTTGTTGGAGCTTATCTATTGAAATAAATCATATATAATTATCTTATTTTGCATCTATGCTTTCTTGAATTTCTTACTTGATACAACATGCCATCATCATCATTGTTTGCGCCAAAATGTTTATATGTTTTGATGATGGTCATGTGCTCCTTGAAAAAGCTTGAATCATGATTTGAAAATGCTTAATCTATTTTTTTTGGATTCAAGTGCATATGTTCTTCATTAGTCCTCATTAAGTGCTACAAATCTTATGGTTGATAATGTGATAAATGACTTCTTTCTATATGAACCTCAACTATGCTTGTAAATATGTGCTTGAATGATAATTGGTACTAACTTAAGGTTTGGAGAATTTTTGTGCCAAACATTCAAATACCAAGCATATGTGGACTACGAGAAGAGTTGAATGATGAGAAACATGAAGAGACTTTCTGCGAGTGCTATGGAATGAAAAACTCAAATGAAGAAAGTTGAACTTGAAAAGATCAACAATAGAGGAACCAGTCAAAGGAGCATCAAGTTTCATCAAACTCAATTAGTATCTCTATCCCTAAACTTTTATGATAATTTATGAATTGCATGATACTTGTTGAATAAGTGCTCTTAATGATTAGATGCTTTCTTTACATGAGAAGTATGCTTAGCAATGACAGTGTGCCTAATTTGCTTTATCTTCTTAAACTTATCATTGCAAATAGGGTGTATGTTATTATTTTAAATATACTTTAATCCCCGTGACATATTTCATCATGGTGAATGTTTGATCTAAGATTCCTTAGAATTCTTAGTGGCTTAACTCTTTTGATGTTCATCTTTGAAAAGAATTTTAGTTTGATTGAAAATACTTTAAAAAAAAAATTTCTTATCTTATTTCAAATGAATTTTTTGAATAGCCTTCAGAAATAGTTGAATTTATTTTCTTTGAAAGTATATACTTGGACATGTGCTATCAATGTAGTACTCTCTCAACTTTTCTTGAAAAGTGTTATCAAATATTGAGAGAATGTTTAAGAAAGTTTCCAAATATCAAGCTTTTAAAATGATCTAGAATGCTATTTTTCAAATTTTAGAAGAGAGATCTTGCTATTTATGTTCTTTTATTTTCTTAAGGATCTTGATCAAAAGGAATAAGGGGAGTTATGCTTTTAAATGCTCTTTGGATTACTTGAACTTGATCATTCTCAAGGAATGCATTTTTCACAACAAAATCCTTCTACATTTCTTACATGTTTGTTTTTAAAGTAAGTTTATCTTTGGAAAACTACTTTTGAAAGGAGGAGAAAATTTAAAAGTTTGTCTCTTGATAGATTGAGAAAGAATGTGTTTTTGCCTTATTCTACTTAACTTCAATGTGCTTATGTGGTCTTGGCAAACTTATTTTTCTTAATATATCTTGTGCTTCAATTGTTTTGGAATCCAAAATATTTATTTTTTATTTTGTTCTTTGTGGTTTAAACCCTTTTTTAAAAAAAAAAAAGTTATACGCTTGTTACAATTGATTATGCTTATTGGTTTGATCTTTATAAATTATACTTTGATGAAATGCATAATTTGAGGGGAGCATAACCCTAAATTTGTCTTTATATCTTTTGACTTGCATCTTGATTTGACATGAAGTTATTCTTCGCTAATTTTCTTAAAATGTCAATCAAGATTCTCTTACAATTTCTTATCTTTTCTATCAATGAAAGAAGGCAAACATTCTTCACTATTCTATCATTTGACTCTTTCATTGATGAATACTTGATATAAAGGATGATATATGATTTTTTGTTTGAATAACTTGAACATCATGCCCTTTTATGACATCAGTCAAGCGGTAACTATTTAACATGTGGTATGTAATTTTTTATATGATTTACATGATCTCTTAAAGCTATTTACTACATGCTAGATGTAGACTTACCACAAGTTGACAAGCATTACATGCATCATAGTTGATATCTTGAAAGCATTGTTTTCTTATCTCACTATATATATGTCATATGCAAAGTTAAATAGGGGAAGATGATTATATCTTGATATATTAAAAGAATTTATGATTCTACTTTTTGGCATCATTAGCTTTATCTAAAGGGAGAAAGAAAAATTCACTTTCACTTGCT
This sequence comes from Castanospermum australe, assembly GCA_019955255.1. NCBI lineage: Eukaryota > Viridiplantae > Streptophyta > Magnoliopsida > Fabales > Fabaceae > Castanospermum > Castanospermum australe. The sequence continues at coordinate 230,158 of NSJW01000336.1, read as the reverse complement.
TCTTCCTTCCTTAACCTTTTTGTTGTTGATGCCAAATAGGGAGAGAAAGATTTGGAAAGAAAAATATGTTCTTGTGCCTATTGTTTCATATACTTTCATGAACATACATTCACATATCTTGTTTAACATATTTTTCTTTGGTGATTTGTGATCATCAAAAAGGGAGAGATTGTTAGCCCCAATGGTTCAATTTGTTATGTTTTGATTATGACAAATAAAGTATTAATAAATGTTGAATATAATACTATATATATACTTAATGGATTACATTGGATAACATAAGATTATATATTTTATATTAATATATTTCACGTAAGAATCATGCAATGAGTTTATGTAGCATTATTTATATAATATATCCAATAGTGCTTGCCAAGTGTTGTAATTAACTAATATTAGATATGTGTCTATGTGAATAATATATTCATGATGACATTCAAGTGTTATATTTTTATGAATCATGCATAATGGGATTTTAAATTATTAAGTTGGACTAACTACTACTTACAAGTAATTATGTCTTGTAGGATAGTCCAAACACCAAGAGTGAGCATTGAAGTAAGAAAGTGAAAGACCATAATTATACTCAACTCAAAAAGAGAAAGAATGTGGATACTTGTGTGCTTTAAGGATTTTGATGATTACAAGCATGTGAAAATAAGAAGAACAAGTACAAGAACTTTCAAAGATTATATCTAGGACTCAGGTTTTTTATAAGGGTAATCAATTTTCTCATTGCTTAAGCTCATTACTCAAAAATATTTAAAGTTAAGTCTGCCAAATGAAACTTTACATATGACCAAGGTGGAACGGCCTTTTTCAAAGTGTTTTTCAAAGGTTTTGAACTCTCAAAATGCATTAGGATATGTGTTGAGACTAATATTTATGAACTTTAATTATTGGCAAGTCAAAATTTGAAAATATTATGCCAATAATCGATTACCACATGTAGGTAATTGATTACCAGCATATATTTCTCAAATTTTTGTATTATGGTAGTTCAGTAATCGATTACCAGACATTAGAGATGACCAAAATTAATTATCACACATTTTCCTAATGATTTAAAAAGCTAGTGATCGATTACCATACCTGGTAATTGATAATCAGTTCAAATAGATAGTTCTAGTAATTTATTACTAGCTTATTCATTCTAACCAAGTTTATACTTTGAAAAACTGATCTTTAGTCACTCTTTTGATCATAACTTTCAAACTACTTTGAATTTGGATTTAAAAACTATTGAAAATGAAAGTAGACATATAGAGCTTTCTAATGACTAGTTATTTGCTCAAATCCGATAAGAATTTAAAAAGTTATGAATTTTTAAAACTCATTTTTGATTGCTGAATTCCATAATGACCAAGTAACCGATTATCAGACTTCAGTAATTGATTACCACACGCCAGAAAACAAAAATAACAGTTAGTAACGACTAGTTTTGGTATTAAGTCATTCCCGAATTAAAAATGCATATTTGTAAAAGTTGAATTAAAAAATTTGTAATCACCCAATTCACCCCCCTTCTTGGGTGATGGTTGCCATGGCTAACATAATTGATATCAATAAGCAATTAGAATGATATCACAGTATTTAATTGATTAAAATTTAAATTTTTAAATTATAATCCATTCTTTAATATTTTCTTAAATATAGTTTAGTATAAATATGACTACAAGTCTCATTTATAGAAGAAGTAACCATTCATATCTTTTCTTGGTATATTCTTTCTCCATTCGTACTCCTCTACATGATCTGTAATCGTTCATGGTTGGTTGCGTGCTCTACTACTATTTGTAGTTTCCATTGACCACAATTCATTTCCTTTTGTCACCTATCTCTGTGTTTCTCCCTCAGGTTTGTTTTTTGTAAAAAAATTCTATTTTGTAGTTAATTTCTTATTTATTATTTAATCTTTTTTCTCACGCCAAATAAATTAGTGTCTATTTTTCTATAATTATTCAAAGTGGAAGGTTAACTTGTGAAGAGTGTAATGTTTGATCTATAAAAGCTTAGAGTTAGTAGAGTTGTGATTATCTCTATACCTATTGCTTTTCAACCAAATTATAGATACAAATTTGCTTTCTTTTTTTTTTTTATAATTTTGAGACTTGATTAAGGATTTTTTGTTTAGATATTACAATTATAGGAATAATTGCTTTATGTGCCTTTCTTCGTATATTTACTCTCCGTATTCATTTAGATTGACTTTATTTTGCTACTTTAATTAATCATTCTTTGTTTTCAATTTTGTTAGTTCACCATTTCTCTTCAAGCTCCTATTTCTTTTTCTCTTTTATTAAACGTTTATTGCTTTTTGTGCTTCTCTTCATATATTTACTCTCTGCGTTCATTAAAATTAACTTTATTATGATACTTTCATTAATCATTTTTTATTTTCATTCTTTTCAAATCACCATTTCTCTTCAAGTTCTAATTTTTTCTTTTTTGTTTTTAGTTGATTAAACGTTTATTGCATCTAATAAATATAAATATTAATTAGAGATATTTCTCTGATCAGTTTTATAATTTATATCATATAAGAAATTGCTCTAATAATATGATAAAATTGGGAAACACCAAATTTTTGTTGCCTAATAATATATATTTTTAGTGTAACAACTATTAAAATTCAAAATTACACTTTTTTACTTATTTTTTTTTACATTTGTATTCTTTTAATCATCATATTAATGATCAGCATAGAAATTTTAAATAATCAATTATGAGGGTCTTTAAAGCAAACAATAATTAATGTATTTGATATTATATTTAATATTAAAATTTTTAATTCAAAACCACGCATTTAAAATTGCAATAAAGTGTTAACATAAGTCAATATATAATATATCCAATAAATATTTAAGACTATAATTTGACATCTTAATTATTAATATTTTAAATATTTAATTATTCGATCTATTTTCTAAAATAATTCTATATTAATGTATTATATACGAAGTAACTAATTAAATATAACTTTTGATTTTAACAATCTTGATATTAAAATCCTAATAATTGATTGATTAAAATTTAAATTTTAAAATTATAATCAATTATGTATATTAAATTAGTTAATCAAATATAATTACTTGGAGAAATATTAAGCATCTAAAAAAAGTTGATACTACTGTTAAAATAATTTAAAATGATACAATTTAAATAACTGTTTCAAAATTTACACAATTAATTTTTGACACAAGAAAAATTCAAATTCAAAGTGATATAATTTTAAATAATAATTATTATTTAAGACATATAAATCAATATTTAAAAAATTATTTTAAGAATCATTATTAATACATTTTATTAAGCGTGAAGAAATTATTTTTTTTATCAATAAGCATTGACATCATTAGTGTTTTAATAAATATTCAGAATTGTAATTTGATACTCTAATTATAGACATTTTAAATGTTTCATTGATTGGTGTAATTTATGAAATAATTTCTAATTAATATATAATATATTAAATAACTAATTAAATATTATTTTGATTCTAACAATCATAATAATAATAATATCTTGATAACTAATTGATTAAAATTCAAAATTGAAATAATAATTAATTTTAAATATTTCTTTAATATATGTTATTATAAATATGATTTCATTAATAAAATAGATGAGAAGTTATAAATATTATAAATTAAAAATTTGAAATTATAATCAATTTTGAATATTTCTTTAAATATATTTTATGAAAAATATAGATGTTATTTCACGTAATTTAATGCATTATATCATCTTTCATATTAATGATAATACAAAATCATACATTTAATATTGATTATAGTTAACATTTATTTAAAAATCTAATTCAATTAGAACCCTTAATTACAATTATGCATATTGATTATAATCAAAATTTATTCAAAAGGACATGAGCATAAAAATATTTGTAGCACCATAATTAAATAGAATATTAATATTTTATTATATTTATGAAGGACTAATATGGTGTTTTGCATGTAATAGAATTAAAATTAAAATTTTGAAAATTTAAATTTTATTATTTATAAAGATTATTATTTTTATAAATTTTCCTATCTAAAATATTTTTCATAGAGGATAAAAATTATTATCAATAAACAAGATAAGCTATGACTAGTATCAATTAAAAATATTATTATCATTTAAATTTATTGAATTTATTACAAATATTTATCTATTCACTATATATTTTTTAAAAAATAATTATAAAATCAAATCAATTTTTACTTTATATTTTTCAAAATAATTTTATTACACATGATTACATATTTATATATGTTAGAGTATTAGTTTTTTTTTAATTCAAGAGGTGTTATTTTTCTGTTGCAACATATATACCACAGTCCTGAAAATCAAACCGGACCGGCCGGTTCAACCGATCGGACCGGGAACCAATCCCCTCACCAGTTTTGGCGAGCTCCCAAAACCTGTAAGGTTAAAAATCGGTCAAAAACTGATGAACCAATTCCAACCTGGCTAAACTGATTAACCCGGCACCAATCCGTACCGCTAACGGTGACGTCTGGCACCTGAATGGTGAAGTTGTTGTAGTTGGAGAACACGGCCGAATTGACGAGGGAGGAGAGGAGGGAGTTGACGCTTGGTTGCTATTCACTTCATTCTTCACTTGTTACATGAGAGGTTTTTGGGGAGATCCCTGGCTTCCTCGTCATGGATCTCGCTTTGACTTTCAATTTTCTGACCCACACGAGCAAGTTTGAATGTGGGTTTGTTCTTCTTGGGTGCTTCTCCTGGGTTTTCAACCTTTTGGGGATGGTTTTGATTTTCACATTATGTATGAAGGTTTTGCGATTAGGCTAGCATTCTAAGGATTTGGTGCGGTTTCTGTGTGATTCTAGAGGCACACCCAAAATTCGTTTGTATTTGGAAAATGGCGTTTGGGCAGGGCGTAAGTCAAAAATTGTGTCTTTGGAGTGCGACCCACTGAAATCATCTTCGCAGAATCCGAATCCACCAAAGAAGAAGAATCCTACTATTGCCAAAGACAAAGTAATTTCTAAATCAAAAGATGTTTTGGGAGGGAAAGATGATAATGAAAAAGAGTTTCATAAGGAAGACGAGGTGTTTGATGTAATGGCACTAAGAAAATTAGTGAAGATTGAAAGGAGCTTGGCATGAGCTTCAACTGAGAGCAACCCTTGAAGATTGAATCTTGTCCTTTGTTGCTAATGAAATATCTCTGAGAATCACAACACAGTCACCAAAAAATGTTAGGATACCCTTTCCCTTCGATTCCCACACCCATAAAACTAAATACTACAACCAAAAGAATAGTAGTTAGGAAGATGAAACAAACTCACGGTTAGCAATAACACCACCGGTGAGGGTTGAACCGTTGTTTTCACCCCACCCAGAACGAGACTAGTTGTTCAGCGTAAAACAATGAACGTTAATTTTGCAGGTTACAAATTTGACGAGCTTGACCGCAACTCGGTCAATTTAAGGTTTCCAATTTGCTCGCTACCCTGGTGCAAGGTCAGGTGGCGGGCATCGTGGCAAGCGTTAAATTATGCAATCTACAGGTGATTAAAGCTATTACTTCGATCCGTTGACCCTCTGTTATTAATGGTCATTGGGTGCTGACTAAAAGCTTCAATATGAACGGTACAATCTACAGAAAACCCAAATCAAAAAACCAGCAAAATGAACAAAAAGCAAAACCCCATTCGATTTAGAATCAACAAGGGAGAAAAAGATAAAGGGGAGGATTTGGGAGCTGACCCCAAATTGACATAGGAATTCATTACACATTCTTATTTATTTGTATTGTATTTTTATAATTTTTATTTATTTTATTAATATATAAATAATTTTATATATATATATATATATATACTTATATTTATATATAAATATAAATATTTATTTAATTATATTTCGATTCGATCACAATTCGACCACGATTAAACTATTAAACCTTGAATCAGTACCTTGATCGGTTCAATGACCAGTTCGATTTTTAGAACTTTGATATATATTGTTTCAATGTACTTTTTATTCTTTATAGTTATATACTTAATTACTCATAGTCATAAGATCTAATACACTATTATTGTATTTTTTTATAAAATAATAAATAGTTATTTTAAAATGATTAAATGGGATTATTATGATATTGTATTGAACAATTAATTTATTAATAAGTCATTTATAATATTTTTTACATAGGATTTAAATATAAATTATGTTTATAATAAATTTAATAAATAAATATATTTTTTATTTATAAAAAATAATATAAACTATCTTGTGTAATACTTAATTAATTCGTTAATCAAGTAGTTAGCTCATAAATATTTTATGATGAAATATTATTTATATCCTTACTCAAATTTAAATTTATAAAGATAAATTAAAATTTTATTTTGATATTCAAAATTTTGAACATTTAATTCAAATAATACTAATTGAATATATTCTTTTATTTTTTACAAATAAAACTAAATAAAAATGTAAATGATATTCCATCACAAAACCATTAATATATTAACAATTCTATTAACAAATTTGTCATATTTTATATAAGAAATTTTTTCTCAATAAATATTATGTCAGTTTTCATACATATTATTTTATATGCGTGAGCGTGCGGCGCGCGCACCTACACCCACATATATATATATATATATACGTGTAAGATTTTTTATTTCTATGGATATTTTTTTACATTATACATCAATTTATAATAGATTTATTATAATTTATTATTTCTAAATATTTAGTAATTATATAAAAATATTTTTATGTCGTTTATTGCATGGGTGAAAAACTGGCGTATATTAAAAGTATACTTTTCATCCTTTAATTTTATTTTAAGTTTCATTTTCATCCTACAATTATATTCTGTTTCATTTTCATCTCATATATTTCTAAAAGCCACAAAATTTGTCCTAGCTACTAACACAGTTAAAAACTTAACAGAATTTACTTACATGCATCCTATATGAACATGAGTGCACAATTGGTACTCCAATTGTGATTTGTTTTAATTTGGTTGAAATGAATTTTATGACTTTTTGAAAGATCTGGAATGAAAATAAAACTTAAATAAGGTTAACATAGATTCAAATCATCTGTTCTTTTTTTTTTTCTTTCAAACTCTATCCCCCTAATTAAATGCTGACAAATCAGCAAGAAAATATTTATATTTAGAAAGAAAATAATGTTAATTAAAAAAGAGATATATTTTCTTGTTAATTTGTCAACAATTGATTAAAGAGACAGATAAGAAATAAGGATAGATGATTTGAATCTGATTAAGAGATGACTCCTAGATTAAATAACTATTAAATTAACCCTTTGAATTAAATAGTCAGAGTTTTATATTAATATTTAACTTGACTTAAAAATATAATAAAATTTTTCTCTCTATAATTTAATGGTTGGTCGAAATATGATTTGATAATAATAATTCTAATATTTTAATAAATTGATATGATGAAGTCTTAATTAAGTTGATTTATGAAAATATTTTCGTAATTTAATGTGATTTTTAATAATAAATCTATATGAAAAATAAAATTTTAATTAATGCAAAAATATAAAAGTTAAAATATAAAATTATGCATATATTATATAAAAAAGTATATTTTTTGTCTCTTATTTTTACTTTATTTTTATTTTCATCCCTCAACTATATTATTTCATTTTCATCCCACATATTTTTAAAATTCATCAAATTTGCACTAACCACTAGTTCAAAAACATTTTCGTAGTTGAACATGCTAATTATATACTTGTATCCACATAAGATGCTTTGTCAGCAAATTATGTTAATTTTTAATAGTGTTAGTGGTTGGAACGAATTTGGTAGCTTTTAAAATAATTTAGGATAAAAATAACAAAATATAGTTGAAGCACAAAAGTGAAACTTAGAGTAAAGTTAAGGGACAAAAAGTATATTTTTGCCTATATTCAAAATACGCCACAATGGCTACCAGGTATGTGGTTGAAATGGCAATGGCTTATGTCTTACAGCCTTGGCACTTGGGATCGAATCCAGTAGGATCAAATCCCATCCTCCCCTCTGCCCAATCCCCCCTCCCCTTGACCCAAAAAAAAATACGTCATAATGTAAACTATCCCTTGACATATTAGCAATCTGTCAAAAACTGTCCCAATGATTCAAATGGATACAAATGAGATGATCATTGAATTATTTAGCATTAACAAAATATTCCAACAATTAAAAATAAGTTAAATGATAAACGACATAATGTTAGAACTATCTTCAAAAACTTTTTACACTCTTTACTTAAAGTCATAATCTTAAAACTTAAGGTTACTAACTAAATTCTAACATTTTAAGTTTTAGGGCTTTAGAAAAATTATTTTAAGCATGCCAAACAATAGAAAAGGAGAATAGATAAAATCCCTAATTTATAGGATTTAAGATTTTCAACAATCAACAAAATCTTAGAAATAAAACCAAGATTGAGCTTATGCAACAAAACCCCACTAATACCCACTCTACCATAGCAAGACAGCAAACATTGGTTATTTTATGGAAGGTCGGCACAAAATAAGCAAGACCCAAGTTGTAAAAATTTATCTCAGACTCTAAATGCAAGTGGGTTTAAGCTAAAGTGGTGAGGAGAAAATAAATGATAGAGCCAGAAGAGAGGAACATGCTTCCGCACTAGCGCCTCCAAGGTGCTGTTTTGATTCTGTGTCATTTATTTATTTTTTTTGTGTCATTTATTTATTTTTAAACTAAGACTGGTACGACCCATTTGGGTTTAAATAAAATGAAAAAGGGACACGGTATTACAACAAAATAATTTATTTTCAAAATAGGGGACTAAAACAAGGAAAATAAAACTGCAGTTAAGCCTATTACATTTGTTAAACAACACATTCTTTTCAAGTTTGGCATTCCATAGACTATTACAGCTAATCAAGAAATGATATTTACAGGTGACAAGGTATTAGCTTATGCAAGTCTGTTTCGTATCAAGTTGATACACTCTTCCCTATATTATATATGCTAGTTCGGGCTAATGCACAAGCCGAAGGTATAAAAAGATAATCACTACTTTGATAGAGAAGAATGTAAAAGACAAGGCAAGAAATTGGCATGAGACATTATTAAAAGCGTTGTGGACATAAGAACATGTTTATTAGTAATTTCCATGTTTAGGACATCCTTTTACTTCTGAAAGATCTGTTAATAATTTATAGCAGTTTGATAATTTGAGCAGTTAGAGATGTTAGGGATGAAAAATGTTAGACTTTGTCGTGTTCCAGATGGTACCTTGTCAAGTCTTGCATAATTATCTTTTGAAGTTGATTTGTTGAGGTATAATGACCCTTTATACACTGTACTATTGGCATTAGATATTTTTTTCACTCTTAACAATCGTGATACTGATACACATCCTTTTCATAAAGGACAGTGGTAGATCCTAGAAGCGTTAGGTAGACTTATTCAAAACAATAATCAAGTACACAAGCTAAAACGTAATTTCAGTTAAGGTGACTTCCTCTGTGTCTCACAACACAAACATATGCTTATAAACACTCCACACAGAAACTTAACCATGATTAAAACCATGATGGACTTAATGAAGCTGAAAAGACTCCACTCTATAATATCCCGACAAATAATGAACATTGTAATAAGCTAAGCGATGGGGAGTGGTGACCAACCACTGAGCAAAAGACAAATAATTCTTCCCTTATTTAACTTGAAAATAACAAAAAGCTCATTCATTGGCCACTGCATGTGACAAAATAAGGAAAGGAGAGGCACATGAAGGTGTCGGGTTAATATTCGTTAGTTTCTGTGTCCTCGCAGAAAAAAGAACATGCAGTATCCAATAATTCAGTGCGACAGCAACACAGAATGACATGTCACATGTAGCTGAAGATTATGAGTTCATAGGTAGTGTTATTTGTGAAATGATGTATGAATCGACAAACCCAAGATGATTCATTGTTTTATGCCAACACTGATATAAACCCAATCCCAGACCTCAACCCCAGAAAAGATACGTCTCACCTTGGCTTAGCTCCATATGTTTCTGCTTGATGCTGCTATGAACAATAATAAATTTTCAATATTGCAAAAACTTTTATGGCATCTTGAAAATTTTAGGTAACTACACAAATGTTAGTTTGTCACCGTAGGCGTGAGGTTGGACTTCTCACTGAATTTCCTTCAAAATCAAGCCAGTTAGTTCATCATTAACATTCTCGATCATACATATTCAGAAAGCTTAAAAGCTATTACTTCCCAGATTTTTTTCTGGCCGTTCTTTATTTTCTAGAATTTGAATCATATTTGTAAATAATCGCTATTATAATTCCATCCTGATCACAGTTTTCAGATCATGAGAGTATATATAATGCAAGGCAGCATTGGTAAGATTTTTCTGTCTGTATCTGAATTTCTTATCACATCGCATTTACTACTTTACCATAATCTTTTGAACGGTAGAAAATGGCGAAACTCTAGCCTCTAGAAACATGGAGAAAATTAATAATACAAACTATGAAAGTTTGACAATCATGCATCCACTAAAAGACATAGGATGACAATAACGTTAATTTCCAAACACCATCACTGGAGGACCTTAAATTTGACATGGGCTATATAAGCCCTGGCAGAAGGATCATGTCGTTTCCTTACCTACCTATCTCCATTCTACGTGCCACCCATTCCGGTTATTTGAACTTTTGCGCTTTATCTTTGAGTCAGGGATCCTGTTTCAAAACATGTTGGGGAATCTGACATAGAAACCGTTGTCAGCTTGTACTCTTGTGGTAGATTTGGTTTTTAAAATCTGCAAAGGATTCGCTGGAATATAAGCACTGAAACCCATGTAAGACATGGGCACTTGACAAATTTTTCACAGGTGGAGATGATAAGATTAGTGGAAGGGAGGACATAGATGTATGTAATTAGTGAGGCATACTGAAAAAAAAACGTAGTTGTTAAAGATATGTTAGAAGGGGGTCTACTCATGTCCGCACAGACACTGAATCACCCTCCATTTCTAACTGGCAATGCCTTCAGAAAAGAGGACTCAATGCAGAGCAAGACCAAATTCAAGTACAGCTTCACAGTTATCTTCAGTTCTCCTTAGTGATGAGAATGGAAACTCCCCTGAATCCAAGAAGACTTGGGAATCAAGTACTTCCCTCACGAGATGTCAGAGCTCTGCTCGCCTGCTAAGCCAACCAAACACTGTTGGTGTCATAGGAGGCGCATCTGTTCTATCAACTCTGATTTTCTTGGAAAAGCTTGCTTGTTGGAGCTCAAGAAATGGTAAAGAATGCCTGCCTTTTGTTGTCTGCAGCGACCCTGTGTTAAGCAAAGTTCTTTCATTACACAGTCCCCTTCCTTCTGTCAGTACTAGGATTGCTCATATCAAATTGAATCAGGGCTTAGTGATTGAGAATTTGCAGCGCAAAAGGAATTTTCTTCAGGAGTCTGGAGCTCGCGGCTTGGTCATGCCTTGCCATCTATCACATTCGTGGCACAGTGAGATTTCTGAGGACTGTTCACTACCTTTTCTCCATGTCGGTGAGTGTGTGGCTATGGAGCTCAAGAAAGCAAAGCTGAAGCCAATTCATGCTGGAAGTACTGTGCGGATTGGAGTGCTGACCACTGATGCAATTTTCGTAGCCAGTTATTACCAGGAGAAGCTTCAAAGCCAGGTATTCCTATTCTTGATCAGTAATCCTAGCATTTTGCAAGTTCTCAGTAGTAGTTTTCAGTTTCTGTGTTTTGTGACAGTGAGGTGCACCAGCTTGTATTGTGTTTTCTATCTGTATATAAGGGTAAGTTGGTAACATTTACTTGTAGGGGTTTGAAGCGGTGTTGCTAGACAAAGCAACCGAGGAGCACATACTGGTTCCTGCAATGGAGGCATTGAACAGAAAGGACATGGAAGGGGCAAGGAACTTACTGAGAATTGCAATTCATGTTCTTTTGGTCAAGGCAGTGAACGTGGTAATTCTTGCATCCGATGATTTGCTGGGCGTTCTCCCTCATAATGATCCTCTTCTCAGGAAATGTATAGACCCCATGGATGCTCTGGCCAGATCAACTATATATTGGGCAGAATCAATGGAAAAGGTACACAAGAGAATTTAGCATTCATTTGTTCCAAAAACAGGTATAATGGTCAGAGTATGTACTGAAACAGATTTTGGTGCCTGAACTGAGTATATTCTAATACCCTCGTGATAGCTCCTTTCCAACTATTTGAGCTTTGGTTTGTCATAAAATTATTCCACTTGATAGAAGGGTATGCTATTCTATGTTTCTTAGATATCACTGGGTAGCACACATTCTAAAACAATGCATCATTTGCCAATCACGAGAAAGTTGAGAAGATTGAGAACGTAGTGCTTGATCATCAACCTTCCTCTATCACAGAGGAGGTGTCAAATTTTAGAGATGTTGAACCACCAACTCTGCAGAATGGAACAACCAGAAGATCCAAAACTCTCCTTGCATTAAAGAATCCTACTGAACAAAAGAAATCACGTGGCTTGATATATGTCTCGTAAGTTAGGTAGTAGAAGATAAGTGCAGTACTACCGCAAAAGCTTTCTGGCAACATGACAATAAGTCGCTTGGTAACCAAAGAAACAAAATCTAACCATAACAGAAAGCAGCCAGTCTTGTTCATTCATTGGTAATATAGAAGATCAGTTCTGCATGAAAAAAATAATGCAAAATCAAAGGGCTCTTCAATTAGAGGAGTGCAGAATCGTCACAACAATTCGAAGTGAAAATTCCATCACCTGCACTGGCCACTTCTTGAGATACGTAACAACGATAAGATAAGCTTTATATCCAAAGCCACCTTGAAAAAGAATTTCAGCCACTAGGTTCAAAGCTTTATATCCAAAGCTACTTTGACATAGAACCACTAGGTTGTTTTGAATGGCATTCAACACCATTTGAAATCTCAGCTGGACCACGTGCATACACACAGTGTATGTAAGTCTCACTTATAAATAGGTTCTTACAATCTAACTCATAAATAAGTCTCACTCATAAATAGGCGGTGGGCGAATATACTTTCTGACTCTTCCTTGTCCACATTAGTTCAAGGGATTTTGCATGTGCAAAGAATCCAACCATCAGCTGGCATGGCATGCTGTTTGGTCCAACTAGAAACAAAGCCAATAGAAAAGAAACTATTAACAGACAACAGAAGGGGAAAATATATTTATAAAATTGATAAGAAAAACACAAACAAGAATATATTAATTCATCATTACATTAGATTTTGTTAACCTGTACTTAACCGCTTCTGAAGGCTGCCTACATATGAAAAAGATTACAATTTTCACATAGACTAAAACATATTCAAGACAATAACTCTAATTTAAGTTACTTTGAACATGATAAAACCGCCACAGGACAGGACTAGAAATAATTTACTTGTAATATTATGATAAAGGAATTGAGTACCAATAACAGAACCTGAAGTAACATGAAATAAGGAGATAAGAATTTATTCACATCGTCCATTAGGCACATGTGATTGAGCAAAAGAAAGCAAGGAAAATAAAAAAAATTGATGGAATCAAATTCTGCAGTTAAGACTATTCAAGTAAAAGCATCGAGTCATCAATAAAGACATGCTCTGAATGATCTAAATCATCTTTGAATAGCACAAATTGCTAATAAGATTTTCTATCAGATGGTTATAGACCCAGAGCCCCACACATCTATCACATGCAAACAATGGAGATATAATCAAAATTATAAAAGCATGGACTTAAATGAACATTAAGTCATGTTGCATAAGTTATACGAGGCCATGGCTGAGAACAGTGATATACAACTCCTACTTCAATACCAGTCTCTTCCCATGTTTCTCTTCTCACAGCTTCCTCCAAGCTTTCTCCTGGCTAAGTGCAACAAGAGGAGACAAGCTAATACTATTTTTAAATATATGGAGAAAGGATTTAAAATAAAACAACTAGGAAATAATCCATGCAAAAAATGAATTCTCAAGCCAATGAAACCTGGCTTTAGTGATATCTCTTTTTCCTTCTAAGGAGAACCTTGAACTTTTCACAGTTAAAAACCTACTAAGTGTTTATGTCCGTCTGCACCCACAATGCTTACCAATTCAAAGAATGTAGGAAATTAAAGAATTTCAGACTAAATAAACAAGAGTTTTATTGGATCTCAAACAGAAAAATGTCATTATAGAAAAAGAAATGTTATGGCCATCAAGGTGGCCATTGGCTATTATTGATTTATTCTAAACAAATTCAAATTATTTTCTGATGCAAATGAAGTTACGACATTAAAGGATCCGGTCCAAGTTCCAGTTGGTCCAGGTACGGGAGCTCGGGCAAAGAAATTCAAGAAAGCACTAAACGGGCTGATTCAAGAAATCTGATCTCAATCAAATTTACGGTCCATTGAGCATAGCCCATGTTTTCAACAAAGAAACATTAATGTAATTCAAACCCAACCTAATTGCAACAGTAAAATCTACATGATTTGCAACAGTAAATCTAATTTGCAGCAGCAAATCTGCATGCTTGGGGACTGATTGATTTAATCAGATACTTTCCTTTATTTGTTAGAGCTGATTGATTCAATCAGATATTTTTCTTTATTTGTTAGGGCTGATTAATTCAATTAGATACTTTCCTTTATTTGTTAGGGCTGATTGATTTAATCAGATATTTTTTTCTTTATTTGCTAGGACTGATTGATTCAATCAGATACTTTCCTTTATTTGTTAGGGCTGATTGATTTAATCAGATACTTTTTCTTTATTGTAATCAGCCTATTTAAAGGCGTACATGAATGAAATAAACAACACAGTTTTATTCACAAAAATTGAGAGTTTCTCTTTGGTTCTTTGAAGAACTATTCGAACTTATTGGAATCATTTTGTGGCATTCACAATTCGACTTATTAAACGGAATTTCCACCACCGTTTGTGGCGTCTTCAACATACCAAGGTTCTTACCTTTGCATAGGTAACGGGTCGAGGTTTTCCATCCCAAAAATCTGATTATAGACGATCGTGGTACCTTAGTTGTTGACGGGTCTCGTTATTTTTGGCAAGGTTCGCATCATTTGGTATCAGAGCTTTGGTTCTAAATCAAGTTTGCCTATCCTTTTTTTTTTCGTCTCTTTCCATTGATTTCTGCCTAGGGTTTAAAAACAAAAAAAGAGGGATCCAAAAAAAAAAGAGAGGGATCCCAAAAAAAAAAAAAAAAAAAATTCGTCCAACAAAAAAAGAAAAAAAAAATTTGTCCAAAAAAAAATGCATCCAAAAAAAAATTTGTCAAAAAAAAAATTTATATTTCTGAAAACTTCATCAGTTGTTGTTTCTTCGTATTTATGTTGTCCTTGGTGTTTTTACTTTTGAATTGCTACAAGTAATTCGATATTGTCTGATTAGTTTAAAAAGAACTGAAAGAGAAATATCAAGTAGAAAAAGGCATGAGTGATAAGCATATTAGAGGATAAAAGCCGAATTGTTTTGAGTGAAACATGAGTGAAATCGAGTGAATCATTCTTTGAGTGAAACATGTAAGGGAGTGTTGCGAGGTCCATTACATTTTGTTCCTAACCTTATTTGCAGATCAACAATGTCTCATAACAGTGGTGCACATGGCCATCAAAGTGGAGCAATAGCTCAAGAGGATGAGTGGTACACGTGCAGTACATAGTTCGGGTTCTTCTACATGGAAACCGAGTTATGTAAAGAAAGAAGAAAGACCAGCTGCAAAACCCAAAATTGAGCCAAAACAAGAAACAACCAGCCATGGTTCTCAAGGTAAATCCGACCCTTTCACATCTCGAAATCTTGACATTAAGTGTTTCAAATGTCAAGGCAGGGATCACATAGCAAGCCAATGCCCGAACAAAAGAGTCATGGTGATACGGGATAATGATGAGATTGAAACCGACGATGAACCAGAGTCCGACTCTATGCCACCATTGGAGGATGCGGATGAGGAAGAATAGGTAGCCGAAGGAGAATTGTTGGTTGCAAGAAGAGCTTTAAGCATGCAAGTCAAAGAAGATGAAGAAGTGCAGTGAGAAAACATCTTTTCATA
This sequence comes from Castanospermum australe, assembly GCA_019955255.1. Taxonomy (NCBI): domain Eukaryota; kingdom Viridiplantae; phylum Streptophyta; class Magnoliopsida; order Fabales; family Fabaceae; genus Castanospermum; species Castanospermum australe. Next base: position 214,087 of record NSJW01000336.1, on the reverse strand, counting down.
TTAGATGCCACGTGTAAAACAAGGTATGTAATCTGATTATTGATGGAGGTAGTTGTACTAATGTTGCTAGCACTACTTTGGTGGAAAAATTGGGGTTGTCAACAATTAAACATCCCCGACCTTATAAATTGCAATGACTCAATGATAATGGAGAGTTAAGGGTGACTAAACAGGTGTTAGTGTCATTATGCATTGGAAAATATGAAGATAAAGTTTTGTGCGATGTAGTTCCGATACAAGCTGGACACTTGTTATTAGGCCGACCTTGGCAATTTGATCGGTAAGTTAAGCATGACGGTTTTTACTAACAAATACTCTTTTGTGCTCAATCAAAGAACCATCACTCTTGTTCCAATGACACCAAAACAAGTTTATGAAGATCAAGTGAGATTACAGAGAGAGAGTGATCAAAAGAAAGAGAGTGATTAAAAGAAAAAGAGTGAAAGTGAACAAAAGAAAAAGAGTAAAAATCAGAGACAGGCCGAGAAAAATGAGGAAGTAAAGAAAAATTAAAATTCGGCCATTGAGAGAGAAAAACAGAGAGAAAACAAAAGAATTTCTATGCAAAAGCTAGTGAAATTAAGCGAGCAATGTTTGCAAATCAGCCAATGATTGTACTTTTGTACAAAGAGGCGTTTTTGAACACTAATGAAATTAACCTCACTTTGCCTAGTTCTGTTGTTTCTCTTTTGTAGGAGTTTGATGATGTCATTTCCGAGGAGATTCTACATGGTTTACCACCTATTCGAGGGATTGAACATCAAATAGATTTTGTGCCCAGTGCTTCCATTCCAAACCAACCAGCCTACCGAACTAATCCCGAAGAGACAAAGGAATTACAAAGATAGGTTAGTGAATTGATGGAAAAGGGGTATGTGAAAGAAAGCATGAGCCCGTGCGTCATTCCGGTGATTTTAGTTCCTAAGAAGGATGGGACGTGGAGAATGTGCGTTGATTGTCGAGCCATCAACAATATAACAGTAAAGTATCGGCATCCTATTCCTCGCTTAAATGATATGCTAGATGAACTGCATGGTGCTTGTGTATTTTCCAAGATTGATCTGAAAAGTGGTTATCATCAAATAAGAATGAAAGAAGGAGATGAATGGAAAACTGCTGTTAAAACAAAACATGGTTTATATGAGTGGTTAGTGATGCCATTTGGATTAACTAATACACCAAGTACTTTTATGCAATTAATGAACCATGTCTTGCGTGCTTTCATAGGCAGATTTGTTGTTGTCTATTTTGATGATATACTCATTTATAGCAAAAACTTAGATGACCATGTTAAGTACTTAAGATCTGTTTTAGAAGTGTTAAGAAAGGAAAAGTTGTTTGCTAACCTTAAGAAGTGCACCTTTTGCACTGATAAGCTTGTGTTTCTTGGTTTTGTTGTGAGTGCACAAGGAATACAAGTGGACGAAGAAAAAATTTACGCCATTCAAGAGTAGCCAACGCCCACTTCCGTAAGTCAGGTAAGAAGTTTTCATGGCTTGGCGAGCTTTTACAGACGCTTTATTCGGGACTTCAGCAGCATTGCAGCGCCCTTAACTGATGTCATCGAGAAGAATGTTCCATTCAAATGGGGAGGGGAACAAGAGAAGGCATTCAAGCTCATCAAGAAAAAATTAACTAATGCGCCTTTACTTGTTTTACCGAACTTTGCTAAAACATTCGAAATTGAGTGTGATGCTTCAGGTATAGGCATTGGAGGCGTTTTGATGCAAGTGGAAAGACCGGTTGCGTACTTTAGCGAGAAATTGAATGGGGCAGCCCTAAACTATCCCACTTATAACAAAGAATTATATGCATTGATTCTAACTCTAAAGACTTGGCAGCACTACCTTTGGCCTAAAGGAGTTTGTGATTCACACTGATCATGAGTCCTTGAAGCATCTGAAGAGCTCAACACAAGTTGAGTAGGAGACATGCCCGATGGTTAGAGTTCATTGAGACGTTCCCATATGTCATCCGATATAAACAAGGTAAGGAGAATGTGGTAGTTGATGCACTTTCTCGAAGGTACGTATTAATCTCTACTCTTGACGTAAAATTACTTTGGTTTTGGAACACATTAAAGAATTGTACCCTTTTGACCAAGATTTTTGTGAGGAAATATAGGAATTGTGAGGAAAAGGGCGTGGGAAAGTTCTTTAAGCATGAAGATTTCTTGTTTTCGAGAAAATAAGTTGTGTGTGCCTAATTGTTCATTACGAGACTTATTGGTAAGGGAATCCCATAGTGGAAGGCTAATGGGACATTTTGGAGTTGCCAAGACTTTAGCTGTTTTTGCAGGAACACTTCTATTGGTCACACATGAAACGAGATGTCGAGAGGATCTGTGTAGTAGATGTGTCACATGTAGGCAAGCTAAGTCCAGAATGCAGCCCAACGGTTTGTATACTCCTTTGCCAATTCCTAGTGAACCTTGGATTGATTTTTCGATGGATTTTATGTTAGGTTTGCCTAGATCTAAACAAGGAAGAGATTCAATATTTGTGGTTGTGGATGGATTCTCTATGTGTATGTCACAAAACGAATGATGCTTCACATGTTGCTGATTTGTTCTTTTAGGGAGGTTGTGAGATTACATGGTATGCCGAGGATAATTGTTTCGGATAGAGATGCTAAGTTCTTGAATTACTTTTGGAAGACTTTTACGGTGTAAGTTAGGAACTAAGCTCTTGTTTTCTACTACGTGTCACCCACAAACTGATGGTCAAACCGAAATAGTAAATAGGACTTTGTCAACTTTGTTAAGGGCTATCATTAGGAAAAATATCAAAATATGGGAAGAGTGTTTTACCACATGTCGAGTTTGCTTACAATCGTACTGTTCATTCTACTACTAAATTTTCACCTTTTGAAATTGTATATGGATTTAATCCTTTGACTCCATTGGATTTATCTCCTTTACCTTTGTCTGAGCATGTGAATTTAAATGGCGAAAAGAAAGCTAAATTTGTTGAACAGATCCATGAGAAGGCAAGACTCAATGTCGAGCGGAGAACAGAGCAATATGCAAAACAAGCCAACAAGGGGCGCCATAAGCTGATTTTCGAACCTGAAGATTGGGTTTGGCTGCACATGCGGAAAGAGAGATTTCATGTTCAAAGGCGTTCCAAACTACTTCCGAGAGGAGATGGTCCTTTTCAAATCCTCAAGCGTATCAATGACAATGCCTACAAGCTGGATTTACCGGGTGAGTATAATGTTAGTGCTACTTTTAATGTTACTGACTTGACTCCTTTTGATGTAGGTGATGATTTAAGGATAAATCCTTTTCAAGAGAAGGGGAATGATGCAAATGAAGTTACGACATTAAAGGATTCCGGTCCAAGTCACAGTTGGTCCAGGTACGAGAGCTCGGGCAAAGAAATTCAAGAAAGCACTCAACGGGCTGATTCAAGAAATCTGGTCTCAATTAAATTTATGGCCCATTGAGCATAGCCCATGTTTTCAACAAAGAAACATCAATGTGATTCAAACACAACCTAATTGCAGCAGTAAATCTACATGATTTGGGGGCTAATTGCAGCAGCAAATCTGCATATTTGAGGGCTGATTGATTTAATCAGATACTTTCCTTTATTTGTTAGAGCTGATTGATTCAATCAGATATTTCACTTTATTTGTTAAGACTGATTAATTCAATTAGATATTTTTCTTTATTTGTTAATGCTGATTGATTTAATCAGATACTTTCCTTTATTTGTTAGGACTGATTGATTTAATAAGATACTTTCTTTTATTGTAATCAGTCTATTTAAAGGCGTACATGAATGAAAAGAAACAACACAGTTTTATTCACAAAAATTGAGAGTTTCTCTTTGGTTCTTTGAAGAACTATTCGAACTTATCGGAATCATTCCGTGGCGTTCACAATTCGACTTATCAAATGAAATTTCCGCCACCGTTTGTGGCGTCTTCAACATACCAAGGTTCTTACCTCTGCATAGGTAACGAGTCGAGGTTTTCCATCCAAAAATATGATTGTAGACGGTCGTGGTACCTTAGTTGTTGACGGGTCTCGTTATTCTTGGCGAGGTTCGCATTATTTTCCCTCTATTTAGTCAGTTAATGGTAGATAACAGGAACAAGCTAGGCTGTTTCATGTTTTAACAGAAGAGTTTTTGAGTCCCTAAGAAATGAAAAGGTCTTAAATTTAGTCAAGATATGCACCTCTATGAAACCTGCAAAACAGGTCTGCATTCTAGGTACAAATCTCAATTGTTTGCTCAAAAGGGCACGGTCTTTCTCTTGATCAATGACTGGCACAATGACCACCTGCATGAGATCATGTTACCAGAGAAATCTTCAGCAAAACACTTGATCATCCATTGATCAATCACTACTTAGAACAGAAGATAGCAAGCTGGGTCAACACGTGGGTATAACCTGTTTTTGCATGATTCATTCAAACAATGCTTGCGCCTCCCAGCTTCAATTGGGACTGTTTTCTCTCCACAATGTCCACAAAAACAGGATATATTATGCCATTCTAGCAGTGGCCTGGCCTGGCCAAACCCAGTAATTAGGAGAGTAGAATTCCGCATTGTATCATAGACTGAAGAATTGATAAAAGGACAACAAACTAAGACAATTATATAATTGCAGGCAGCTTCTAACACCAAGAAATAAGATAGTTTCACGAAACAATACACACTCTAACTAAAAACTGTTTAGATTTATATGAGAGATACATTTACCAATAATTTAATAAAGTTATGCTCAAATAGGAATGAAACAGAAAAATAAAAAGGAGAACAAAGAAAGGCATTAAATGGTAGTAGTATACAGAAAACTGATTCCCAAGCTTGTAAATAGTAATAACTCTCGCAGGCAAGGCTGCTTAGCATATGTCAGCCTTTAAGCCTTTGGTAACAAGATAAGGGGAAACAGAGTAGGATGCGCACAATCACCGAAAAAAAAACGTAGGAGGTGAACATAAGGAAGTAGAAAATAATTTTCTTCTCTCTAGTTTGGATGTCATATATATGCGGAGAATAAAAAGGAAAAGAAAATTTTAAAATCAAATACTCTTCCCTAGCTACAAAAAGGACAATTGTGTAGTTTAGAATACTATCACTGTAGACTCTGATCTTCACTTTCTCTCCAAATTTTGGGACATTGGTTTTGGTGGAGTTCATGTTAAATGTTTTACTACCTCAATAACACCTCAGGGCAACGTTTTGGCAGAGCTGAAGGGTAAATTTCTAATTCTGACGAGGCTAAGGAGGCTAAGGGTGGCCCCCACGGGAAACATGAAAAGAAAAACTTACCATTCGCAAATCATTGTCAAAATGAGTATTTCAAAATCCTGAATAAATAAACTGATATAACTAAACAGAAAGAAGTGATACAAAGTAAACGTTTACTTTGCCTTCTAATTAATGCAGCACTCAGCAGCACACACAAAAATAATCAGAAGCAGAAATGGTACGAGGAGGGGAACAAAACACGGAAATTGATACCAGGTTGTCGAATTCTCTCTGGTGCACAATGGATAACAAAACCAACTTACATGACCAGCAATAGCCGAGTTTCCCATGGCCTGCAAGTCAGCCCAATCGGTAGCCACCATGAGCTTTCGCCGCTCCACAAAACATGACTCCCAGGCTACCTAATTCTGGCACGAAGCTACGCTCAGCAGCAACATCAATTGTCCAGTAAATGGCCTCTTCCTCCGCACTCGAACCCAGATACACCACTGACTCTCCGCTCAACTGAACGCCACAATTTTCCAAGAGGCCCTTGATATCGTCCAAACCGATCCAACCCAGATGCCAAATCGGCAGCGAGTCACCGGACTCAGCTATGGAAGAGGCTAAGGGCCTCCCGTTTCTGCAAGGCAATACCTTGAAATTTGGGGAAGGCGAGGAATGAGTGTTCTCTAAAATTCGGGTCTTCAGGGCTTCAAGAGCTCCTGTGGGTAAAATGGGGTCACCCAGTTTCGGGGATTTGGACCTCAGAGGGTTGCCAAAAGCTCTTGTTAGAGATGGGCATTGACGTGTGAATTCCTTAGAGGCAGCTAATAATATGGAAAAGATCGTAGAGGGAGAAGGAAGGCGGAGTAGCTTCACCATGTTCTTCCATGAGGAGGTTTTTTTTTTAAAAAAAAAAAATTTAAAGTTTAGGGTGTGAACCTCTTCACCTTCTAAAATATAAACCATGAATTTCTGTCGAATTCAAAGGGAGATAATTTATTAACCAAGAATTCCTGATTTGAAATCAAAGAAATGCAGTTGTTAATAAGAAAATGGAAACCAGTTGTCAATGAACCCAGCCATTGGAGCAACAAACCACCTTGTTACATTGCAACAAAAGAAAGGAAAATGATTCACGCGGTTAGTAGGTACCTCATCTCTAAACATTTTTTTTCACAAAAAAAAAAAATAGAGAAAGTATATGTTATGTATTTATTTTATTTTATTACTTAAAAAAATTGTATAAAAAAATATAATAAAAATAATATACAAATAACGTTATTATAACATAGAAGTCTCTAATGTGCAAACTGCATAAAGAAGAAGCACAAAAAGTATTCGGCCATGCAGCAAAAGAAAAGGTAGAACAAAATTGAAGATAATTTAGGGCAATAATGAAGAAATAAATTAAGATAATTAACGGTAATAAAATATAGAATAAACTTTTATTTTAATCTTAAAAAAATTTTGATATTAATTTGATTCTTTAAAAAAATATTAATATTAATTTAATTTTTCAATCATACAAAATAATATTAAAATAATTTATATATTATGAATGGTAAGAACACTGTTAATGAAGTCTTTGATTGAGAAACTAAATTAATGTAATTTTTTATTATTAAAAAATTAAATTGATATTTTTTTATAATTGAATGATTAACAACTTTATTTAAAGAATTAAATTAATATCACTTTTTATCATTTAGAGACTAAATTAATATTAACTTTTTTAAAATATTACATTATTATTATTTATATTTTTAAAGAATTAAAATAGATATTTACTCTAAAATATAATGCACTAGTGATATTAAGCCTCTGCATACTGCATACTACATTGTTCTGTTATTGACACGCAAAACTCTTAAGACAAGATTAAGGACAATCAACTTAAACATCTCATTACTCGACAAATGGGCAATTCAAACACTACATCACCCACAAACTAACATAATATTTAGAATATGAGATTTCATGAAATTAAAGTGAAATAAAAATGAAAAGAAATAGAATGCAATACTTATTTCTAATCCGTTATTTAGTAACTTTTGAATTGTTACAAAGAATCAAAATGGAATAGATTTAGAGTTAATTTAAATAGGTGAATACCCCTCATAATAAATACAAAAGAGTTAAAAAAAATTTCCGTATATCTTATATATATAATATGAAGGTATATTATTAAGAGCAACTTTCAAATTTAATTTTTTGTATAACTTAAAAACAATAAATGTTGTTACTAGGAATAAAGAACATTGTTTTATTTGTGAAAAAAAAAAGTTTATGTGTATCATGTTGTCATTTGAAATGAATGATATAATATAATTATTAAAATTTTAATCATTTTGTCAATTATTTAATTTTTTTTAATGATATCATGCTCTAATGTCCATAAAATTTAAATGAGTTAAATTTAATAAGAATAATAATTGTCATTTTATAAAACTAATGAAAGTATATTGAAAAAAAGATTAATTCAATCTCATTTCATAGAGTTTGAAATTTTAATTCTATCTCTTGAAGGAATTGTATTTCATATTCTATTCTTAATTTTATAAAATGTGACATGGAATATAAATTTTATTTTATGCTTAATTTTGTTGACATAGAATTCTTTTACTTTATAAAATGAGCATGCAATAGAATCATCATTCATTCGTATCAAACAAGTACGTAAGATATTAAATAACCTAATTAACAAATCCTAATTTTGGAGTTAGTGTGTAGGCCAAACACAAATAAACTCAAACCTATGGGCCTAGTCCATTATGTTCAAATTACGTATGTTTGATAAGAAAAAAAATGAAATAAAAAAGAATGAGATATTTTTTATACTTTAACTTTAAAAAATTTAAATATTTTATTATTATTATTTTTTTAGTACACTAAATAAGCACTAAGATGTGCTCACCGCCTGTAGAGAGTCACCACCATGTCCTTGCGCTATACCGCCTGTAGCTTGCTTGGGCCTATAAAAAGGGGGTGTCTCCACCACTGGGTATGGGCTAGTAAAGCTCTAATACTCTTTTTTGTAACATAGTCCACGTTGTTCGTCTTCTCTGATTTGAGCAGAGAGGGGACCAAATGGCCCAACCCCTCTTTTTCTCATTGTAGTACATGTCACATATTTTCTTTGTTGAACTCTTTTGTTGTTTTTTTTTGGGTACATTCTTTGTCGAACTCTTGGTTTACTGATCGTTTTCTTTGTAATTCTCTTTTCGGTTATGTTTTCGTGCAAAGGACAAAACAGTCAAATTAGCAATAAGAGTGTACTAGTTACTGAACATAAATTTGCATATTTAAAAAAAAATTATATAATCAAAATTTTTTTATTAAAATTTTGACAGAATAATTTGACATATTTTTTAATTTTTTAATTGATTAGTGATCTATCCACTACTTAATTTAAATTCTATCTAACAATCATTATTTATTCTATTTGAATTTTGTAAAAAGATTTTGTTATTTTTTCTAATTGTGTAGTACTCAGATTTTAAATGCCTCTTGAAAGTGATTATTTTATTTCTTTATTAAAAACTAAAATAATTCTTTTTTGTGTCCATAGTCATGTATCAACGAATGTGCGAAGAACCGAATAAAGGAACCTAGACAAAGCAATTTTGTATGCGCTGCAGTTAAATGTAATATGCTTTTCCTTAATCTGGTGTATCTTTTTCCTAGATGAGGGTACCTATAAAGGAAAGACTATTGGTGCATTTAGATATATTTATTTTTTTTAAAGAAAATTCATTACAAAAATACTTGTATATATTTTTAATTGTATTTGAATATAACTTTTAAAAAAGTAAAAGTTAATCAAAAGTCCATTTATCACTTTTTCTATAAGTTAAATGATCCATAACTTCTAAAAAGAATAGAAGGAGAAGTGATTTATAATATAATTTTATGATAAAAATATTTTTTATATTTATTAAAAATTAAATTTTATGTCTTATCCTTTTTTACCCTTGCAAACCCTATTCACAAGCCTCCTTAGTTATGTGATTTACGTTTTAAACAATGCAACTTTCTTAATATCTCATATTGAAGTTTGAATTAAATGATCATATTATCACTTAGAGAAGGTAAAAAAGAATAACATTAATAACATGTTGTTAACTTAAACCTTTTGGTATACAACTAGATATATTTTTATTATTTTAAGTTTCATTTTTCATGATCCCATGACCATAAAATACTTGAAAACCTCACTGTCCTCATAATATTAGTTCATTTAATCATATTTTACATATCATAACTCATCGTATCTTACATTTAAATGACTTTTTTTAATAATTTTGATATAAATAGAGTGATTTTATTATTTTTATTTAAATAAACTTAATTATATTTTTATTATTTAAAAATATTTCTCAAAATATTATATTTAAATGCAAAATTATATAAAAAAAACTCTACTAAAATAAATATACATAAAAAAAAGTATTTTTTATAAGGTTATACAAAGGAGCCATGTATAATAAGAGGAAAAGAAGAGCATCCGACATATACAGATAGGTGGTCCTGCACTTTGGATCCCTGCAATATGCTGCGGGAACTAGTTCACTAAAAGCGAGGTCCTAGCTCAACATCTTCAAAGCATACTAACAAAACCATAGCTTAAAGAAGCCCAGAATATTTTGAAAGCTATGTAATAGAACACAATGAAAAAGAAAGAACATATATATGCTTTTCGACTCAACATTCACATAACAAAATTGCTATTAAGTCAACGAAGGAAAATTACAAAATGATATATCTATGCAAGATTTTTAACTAAAAATTCCTTCCCCATTTTGGAGCATAAGAAAGAATCAAGATAGTACTTATGTCCATAGTTTTAAATTACGATTGTGTGTAGTCGCAATTGAGGTTACATTGTCATTAGATGAATTACAGATAATTATATAAAAATACAGCTAATAAAACCGCAATTACAAATGCATTGCAATTGTGGAGACTCTTATAATTAATAACAATATTATAGTTACAATTGTAGTTGTGAATCATAATTTAAATCCATCCTCATGCGCCAGCAACAAATTAATTAGCGAAACGGATTTATTTGACTTGCTTATGTTCTTATCCGCTCAATTATTTTCTTGTGAGGAGATTGTATGCTTAAGGGGCTGGCTTTTGAAGTAAACTTCCTGCAAAGATCCCTTGAATGGTATTGTCGAATCTATTGCTCATGGTGATCGAGGACTTGGGTCTGAATGCTCTGCTGATCTAATAACCAAGCAAAACATTCTTTGGACCACCCCATCAGAAGCAGCTGAGTAATATATAGATGTTCCCCATCAGCACGCAATCTCTATCTTCTTCCTTTCTTTCTTCTTTTCTCACATTCTCTCTATGCGTATTGAGCTCGAAGTGGGAAAGCAAACAAGGAAATTTTTTTTTGGGGCGGGTGGTGGAAGGGCCAAATGTTATCATAAATTATAAAGCTTAATTATCTCAGTAATGATACTAGTAACATATATGGATCTCATAACTTTCTTGTCAGAACATCTAGTAGCAAACAACAACAGCTAGATATCCTTTCAAGGGGAAAAACATCGCTATGATTCTAACTAAAAGGGCCTTCATCCATGATTATTCTAGAGCTTAACTGGAGAAAGCATGAATGGATATCGGTAGTATCACAGGTCTTCGGAAATTTCAGTCTGCACCACCTGAAATAAATAGAAGTAATAAAATGTAGCATGGAATGAGGTTGAATAGCATTTACTATGAACATCTTGTCAATATTTAAAAAAAAAAAGGAATAGAGAAAACGTCCTGAAGTGTAAAATTTTCTCACCCAAATCCCTTGGTGTTTTGCACTTGAAGCATTCTGTCCTGCTAGCATAATTATGCACTCCACAGCCAGCACTGATACAATAGGAAAAATTGAAATTAGAAGAAATTTGGAAATAAGTATTTTCATGATATTTCATATTTATTACTGTGTGTAATACAATTAACTGAATTCTTTTATACTGAACACCTTCTGTATTGTTCTTTTTCAATTATTGTCCTGGTTCTTGTTCGCGTTCTTGACCTTTTTTTCTGGCTTTTGACTACAAAAATACTTCACTATCTTCACTATATGTCAATATGAGGGGCTGTATTATGTCGCACACATTGAGTAGCTTAAGAAGCTAAATGTGGTATTTAAATTATGAAACACTATCACTTAATAAGCTAGTTTTTTGGAATGGGCTAGCTCTTCTGATAGGCTTGAGCCATAACTTTTACTTTCATTGAGAGTTGGCCAACATGGAAGGGACAATCTATAAAAGGCGGTACGGGATAATGATGCCAGTATTACAATGTTAGCCTCTTCTTAATCAAAGGAAACTAGTGCACAGTCAGCCCGAATGATCCACCCAGAGTGGGCCGTCGCGCACTAAATCTCATCATCTCTGGGTGGAAGAAAAGGAGCAGTATACCACATTGGATACATAAAAATGCAGCTTTTCTGCGTTGTTAAGCTTTTATGATAGTTGGGACATCTAGAGGATATGTAGTCGGTTTGTGAAGTTGCACAGAATGCAGGCTATTTATTGAGCTAATGCGATTAAGAAAATTGCACCAACAGAAACGATGCTATTTCAGTGCTCAAAATTGGAATATAATGAGAACTGACCTGGTGCAAATCCAGTCCCCAGTCTTCCATCCTGGGGGGAAACTGCATTCAGGTCCATGCCTTGCAGAGCTTCCCGCAAATCCAGAAGAGTAGTCAACTTTCAATGCACCACATCTGTAGCAGCTTGATCGGCTGGCATAGTTGTGAGCTCCACAGTCCATAACGGTGCAAAACCAGTCCCCTGCCAACGCTTCAGTCCAGTTGCATCTGTAAGTTGATGGGTCAGGGCCTCCAAGCTTGGGGTATCCACAGCTTTGGCATGCTTCCCTCTTCTTGAAATTTATGTGCTGGCAAGCACTGCATATCCAATCTCCTCCAGACCAGCTCATTTTTTCTGTTTAATATAAATATGTCAAGTGGGAAATAACATGAATGTTAGGTTTCATCAACTCTCAGTGCAGCCATATATAACTGTTTTGTGACTTAAATCCCTGTGCATGTATCCTAGAACTCACATGGCAATGGGAACTATATTAATAAGCCTTCTCATCCTATGAGTCCCTAACTTCTATTGACAGACATGCAATGAGATCCATAAAAGTTGATAGCATACTCTCTGAATCTTACCACTCTACTTAATATAACTATAGCAGCTTTAAGAACCCTAATTTCTAGATGATCGAGCCATGAGGTTCCATTGGCACGGATTTACAAAGGAAGATTGCAGGTAAGATCCACGTATAGGAAACTATCGAATGTGAATGATAAACACAGAAACAAAAATTTTACCTTATGGAAGAATGATGAATAATAGAAGTATCACGCAAGCAATGGATTGTTGTTGTTAGAGTAGTAGTTTAAGAACAGCTCGTAAATCCGATGGTGAGTCTGGTGCTTCAGTTGGGAGGCTTTATATACTGGTGATATTAGTCCTATTGCGTGGGGGATATGGATGTCTCTTTTCGTTCTCTGGTAATCACGTGATGGTTTTTTTTCGTATGGGAATCGGAATCCCGAAGTAGAAATGACAGAAAGATATAGAAAAAATTCTTGCTGTTGCTTTCTCTCATTCACGGAGAAAGTGGGGAAGTGGGCTTCCAAAGGTGGTAAATAATAGCTAGGGTTGAAAAAAATTTCATTGTTTGGGACGCCATGCTTAGACACATTTTCAACAGAAAGAATTAAAAAAGATTTTATGTGTAAAATGTCAAATTTTAAAAACATTCGGGGGGCAAAGGTACCCCTCAGCTAGCAAGAGGTGTCGTCCGTGATAATAGTGCACGTGTACTCACATGTTTTTCATTTTAAAATTTCTCTTTTATCCTTCTTTTGCTAGAGATTTTTATGTATCCTCGGAGTATTAGACTATACTAATAAAAATATGATACTTGTCGTGTCATAACAATCCAAAGTATTTAATCAAATTTATAACATTATATAATAAAATTAAATGAGATATAAACTGTTGAATGTAATACTAGGAGAGCACTTAAAAGAAATTCTTCTTTCTTTACGTGATTCCTATGCTTTATTGGAGAACATATCCAGGGGAAGCGAGAGGCTGTATGAGGGGAAGCTGTTATGTGGCATATTGCAATGGAATCCAACATACCATGAACCCCACCGTTGGCTTAGTAATATGAACTATAATCCGAACCAACATGTATCGGATCCATGCGAATGCGTTACACTCTTTACGTCAGACTCATGCAACTTGCAAATAAACCTTTCCTGGGTAGGCTTATGCAGTCATGGTGTTTCTGCTGTTAAAGGGGAAGGACTGAGTGAAAAAGAAACTTCGGGGAATCGATTCCACCTGCCTCATGCACATCCATTTCCAAGTTCTTTTTTCTCTGTTTAAATTACTTTATGGCAATAATTAAAATGCCATACGAAGATATACATATCCAACATCAATCCTTTGTTTCCCTTAACTACACATGAGCATGCTAAATGCATGTCTAAATTTTAGGGTTAGGAGAACTGAAATTATATGCACTCGAACACTGATATGGGTGCATACACAACAAAAAGTATGCTGGCCTGCAGCATCTTGATATAGTAGTTTAGAGAGAAAACAAGCATGGCCACCAACCTTTCTCTTATGGCTGTGATTTGTTACTTTCTTTTTAAGGTTAAGAAATTTTTTAGAACAAAGGATCGCGGCGTGCCGACGCAGAGCAGATATGGACAGATAAACCTGGTCATCTAGTTTCCAAAAAGGTGCTATATAGTATGTCAAAAAAAAAAAAAAGGTGCTATGTATCGTGGAATCAAAGTCCTTGACTCCTCCAAAGTCCAAACCATAAATTGTGTGCAAGAGTGGTAGAGGCGAGTCTAGCAGCATAACCTTAACCTTAATTGATGCTCCTGAGTCCCGAAGACATCTCCAATTCTTCGTGGTTACTTCATGGTGTCTTCATTCTTCTGAGATATCTAACCAATGAAACTGTATATATCTGAGTATGAGCTCATGTGAAAAGGAAGAAACGAGGAAATAGCATATTTGCAGATCATGTAATTTTCCTGGTTGGAATATACTCCCATTACTGGGATTCATGGCCCCCCACGACCATGGCTTGTGGGATCCACCATTTGCTGACTAGAATAGTCAAATCCACACTGGCATCAATTATGAATGCTGGCCTATTGACCCTAGCCAAGGAGGAATCCTGATCACCATTTTTTTCACCAGACAGGATGAATCTTCCGCATATGATAATTAAGACAAATTATTAGTTACATTATGTGTAAGATAACTCTATTATTTATATTATATAAGAATTTAGATCCTCTCGTGTATTTGTTAGAAAGAGATAAATATAAATTTATTATGATAGAATATAAATTTTACTTTTTATATTTAAAATTTTTGTATTTTTTTTCTTAACAGGACATTCTAATTATTTCACTAATTAAAAAGAATTCTAATCCATTAAATGTGTAATGACTACACAAAACAAGACAAATAATGTGGTATAAAAGTATTATTTTATACTTAGTGTAACTAATAATATATCTCCATAATTAAATAAAAATGCAGTAAAACCTTAAACAGCTCACTCTCTTTTTTGTTTTCTTAAACAGTTCACTCTCTTTTTTGTTTTTGTTTTTGAAAAGGCACCTATGGGAACCTAAGGGAAAATGAGATTTAGGGGGATCGAACCACCACCACAGCATACCCTCTGGTTATGACCAGGGGAGGCATCATGTGAGGTGAGGCTCGTTGGTAGAAAGTCCATTCTTTATTCTCAACATGTGGTCTATTCTCTTTTTCTTGGCCAGAGCTTGTGACTATTCTCAAAAAGGGGGCCATCACTCTTCAATATACTACTACTTGGAGAATTTACGTCCTAACCACAGAGCCTCCAAAATATAGTCGTTCCTTTTGGATTTTGAATATTTCCTTTTCTTTAAATGTGGTTAATAACACCAGGTCACCAGCTGCCACAGCTAGGCGCACTACTAGAAAAATGTTAATTTTCGAAGAATTATTCTTTCGGAAGTTTGCGATCGATTTCTAAAGAAATATTATTAATTTCAGACAGAAACCTTTTTGGTACATAGGCAGAAACTAAAACAAGATAAACATCTTTTAAGTTTGTCACATTTTTGTAGGAATTCTGTCGTTGATTTTGGCGGTATTTGGCGCCACATTATGTGGGACGAAATTTTCAACAGATTTTTGAGGAAACTAATAATATTCTCAATTTTAAAATAAATGAATAAAAAATATTCATCGTAAATCCATCACAAAATTTGATGAACGTTTTAACGGAAAAACAAATGTAATTGATTTTGTCACAAATCCGTCAGAATTTTTTTTGGATATATTAATTATATTAATTTAGTCCTTAATTAAGCATATAAATATTATAAATTAATAAATAATAAAATATTAAGCTATGCATTTTTATATAAAATAGTTTGTGAAACTCTTTTTGAAATATCATAACCAATAATTAAAAATAATAGTGTATTTTTAAATTTTTAATAAAAAGAAATGTATATAAATTCAAATAATAATTTTCTTTTATGTTACGAGATTTCTCCACAACTTTCAAGTGAGTAGAAGATTAATGTTTACTCGAAATACTGAAACTGTCTCTTTTAATAAGTTCTCACAAGGGCTCAAAGCCCAGACATTGTACAGACACCACAATCACAGAGTTAAAGCTTATTTACCACTTATGTCATTCTTTATATGGGTAATTGAAATGGTATATATATAAACTCAAATGATAATGTTGCCCCATATCCCTTGTTTATTATATTTAAGGTTAGCAAAATGAATTCCTATTTTATGTCAAAGGACTCCAAAAATTGAAGTTCACAAGATTAGTGTTACTATATTCATTATATTTTACTTTATATGATATCCGTATAAGTATATGTCGTTGAAAAACAAAGCTTATATGTAAAGCAGCACAGTACTGTTATAAAAAGTCTATATGTTGTCTTATATGTCAAAAATTTTCTTTATCGTCAACATTATTTAGGATAATATATCAAATTAGTTCCTGAAAGACAGTGACGAATACAAATTAGTCCTAAAAAAAATTAACCAATCCCATAGTCCCCCAATGTTTTTCAAAGATTAATATCACCCGCTAATTCCCTAATTTGCACTGCCATTTTAACTAATTTGAAGTGAATTTAAAAACTTTGGAGAATGATGGGACAAATTAATTTTTTTCAATGACTAATATCACCCGTTACCATTTTTTGAGGACTAATTTGGTAGTTTATCTTTTTTGTTATTAATTATTTAAAAATTTCTTAAAAATTAATCACATTTTGTATGTATAATTTTAAAATTTTAAAAACCGCGCATACAATTTTACCAAAAGAAGAAACTTATAAATTTAGAAAATTGAATATTTTTATTATAAATTTAGCTTTTATTAGTTTTTTTTGAAGATAAAAATAAAAAAAAAGAAAAACTTAATTCATTATTTAATAGTCGTCATAATCGTTCCCAAAGGGTGGTGCAACTAAATGGTAGCAAAAATTAGAAAACAAATGGAGTCGCTACTAAAAATTATTGGGTAGAAAAATTATTAAAAAAACCCTTAAAAAAAGAAAAATAATTTACTAATCAAGTTAAGTTTGGGAGTTTAATTATGTAGAGAGAAATGTAGGACTCAATTTTACTATACCCTTGATATATATATCCTAAAACAATTATTCAAAAATTAATTGTGTAAATTATTAATAACCTTAGAAATATTATTTCACCCCTTAAATAATAAATGATAAAAAATTCATGGAAAATATTTACAAGTTTAGAAAATTAAAAAAAAAACTACTCTTGCACAAGGTTCAAAATAGCATTATACTATACGATAAACCTTTACGACCCTTGAAGATGGCATAACCATACAATCAACATCGATGGCCGCTATGTGGTAATTAAAATTAAGCATTAAAAGAAATGAAAAGAATAAATAACAAAATTGAATGAAAACATTTATAATTTTGGCTTGCCTTGCTTGTCTATGTATCCTCACATGCAATGAAAAAGTCAAAGTCACATAATTCTTTATAAAGTATTTGTGAATTGGTTTATTTTAATTAACAAAAAAGATTGAGTTGCTGAAAAGAATGATTTGATTGAAAAAGAAATTATTTCATTGATTCTATAAAAAAAAGAAAATATTATAGGAAAATTCAATCTTGCATGAAGTTTAAGATGGAACTGGTCATACAATAAATTCCTACAAACTTGATAATACTTGAGGATGACTAAATCATACAATGAACATCGTCGGCCATTGAGTAAAAATTAAACATTTAAAAAAAAATTATTTAATGAACATTGCATTGTAAATTTAAACTTAAACAATCTCTATTTTATTCAATAAAATCACAAATTTAATCAAGTAGAGAAATAAAATAACGTAAAAATAAAGTAATTAATACATTATTTTAACAAAATATAAACTAATCATACAAAAGATCAATGGAGACCTATCATTACCAATATCAGAAGAGAAATCACACTTTAAGAATGATGACAATATATGTCACATCGTATCCGAAAGACGCTGCAACAGAGGCAAATAAATTTACAAAGAAATTTAAGAGTTGTTGCCAATTTTTATTTTGACGGATAAATAATTGAAAAAATCCTTTTTATTAGAAAACTGATCTTTTAAAATGAGATCAGGTTCAGTAGTCTAATTATGTACAGGAAAGGACAAGAACTTAATCCGAGTGCACCTCTGATATATTTATCCTAAAACTAATTGTACAAAAATGATTATGACTTGAAAATATATTTCATTTACCCAAAAAATTAAAGATTTCAAATAACAAAAAATGATAAAAATAAATAGAGCATTAATTGAAAGTATTTGCAGTTTTGCCTAACCTTGTGTACCTACGTATCCCCACGTATAATGAAAAATCAAAACTACGTAGTTCTCGTAAAAAATGATTGTGTCTTATAGGATTTTAATTAAAAAAATGATTGATTAAAAGAATGATTTGTGTATTGATTAAATTAAAAATGCTTTGATGATTTTGATTAAAGTAAAAATGCTATGTAAGGATTGATTGATAAAACTGATAAGGATAATTGATTAATTAAGAAGAAATTATTAGTTGGTTGTTTTTTTAGATAAATAATTAATGTCTATATCACTCGCGAATCAAAGAGGCGTTGCATCTACGTTGATCACTGGTGATGTTAATTGTTTTCGGGATAGAAGAATCGTCATGATAACATCGTTCCTAATTGATTAAAGATTAAGTAAAATTTTTATGATTTTTAAAATGATTAATTTAAATCTATATCACCTATGAGTCAAAGAGTTGTCACGACAGCTAGTCCCTGGTTGTTTAATAATTTTAAATTAATGATTTTCAAAAAGTGATTAATAATTAATTAACAATCTATATCACTTTTAAGTCAAAGAGTCATCATGACAATAATAACTCTTAGTGACCCTAAAATATTTTTGGGATGGAAAAATCGTTATAACAACAATATCCTTGGTTGATTAATAATTTTGAGTTAATGATTAAAGAGTTTTGAAATGATTTTTAATTAATTTCAGAACTGAAGTGTCGTCACGGCAACATGACACTTTAATGGGAAGTACACAATTATGTCCAACAATAATGTTTTCATTAGAGATAAATCATGTTTTCCAACATCATCATTCATACATGCATGAATACATAAATTTAAAAGCAGGAAAATTTCAGAAACTTATACATTAATAAGCTAAGAGTGTTAATGACCAATAATAACAATAATGTTAACATTCGCTAGCAGACATAATGTCCATACTATACACATGACCAGTAAATGTTTTGGGCGGTAATCCCTTCGTCAAGGGATCAGCTATCATAAGATCGGTGCTAACATGCTCTATTGACGCTCTATGTTTCTGAACCTTTTCTTTAACGGCAAAGTATTTCAACTCCATATGCTTAGCACCTTTGGAATACTTGTCGTTTTTAGAAAAGAAGACTATTGTAGAATTGTCACAAAAAATTTTCAACAGCCTATCAATACTGTCGACCAGTCCAAGCCCTGAAATAAAATTTGTAGCCATTTAGCCTGAAACCATGGCCTCAAAGCATGCCACAAATTCAGCTTTCATAGTGGATGCATCAATTACAGACTGTTTCACACTTTTCCATGATATAGCTCCTCCAGCGAAAAGATATAAGTAGCCAAAAGTGAATTTTCTATATCCACCACATCCGGCAAAGTCTGAATTTGAAATATCCAATGACCTCAGGGTTGTGGATTTCCTATAAGTAAGCATGTGATTCTTTGTTCCTTGCAAATATCTTAAAACTTTCTTTGCAGCTTTTCAATGATCCATACTACGATTACTCTTGCAAGTAACATGCTCTATTGACGCTCTATGTTTCTGAACCTTTTCTTTAACGGCAAAGTATTTCAACTCCATATGCTTAGTACCTTTGGAATACTTGTCGTTTTTAGAAAAGAAGACTGCTGTGGAATTGTCACAAAAAATTCTCAGTAGCCTATCAATACTGTCGACCAGTCCAAGCCCTGAAATAAAATTTCGTAACCATTTTAGCCTGAACCATGGCCTCAAAGCATGCCACAAATTCAGCTTCCATAGTGGATGCAGCAATTAGAGACTGCTTCGCACTTTTTCATGATATAGCTCCTCTAGCTAAAAGACATAAATAGCCAAAAGTGGATTTTCTTGTGTCCACACATCCGGCAAAGTTTGAATCTGAATATCCAATGACCTCAAGGTTGTTGGATTTTCTATAAGTAAGCATGTGATTCTTTGTTCCTTACAAATATCTCAGAACTTTCTTTGTAACTTTCCAATGGTCCATACCAGGATTACTCTGATATCTTCCTAACATTCCAACTACAAAAGTGATATCTGGTCTCGTACAAGTCTGAGCATACATTAAGTTTCCCAACAAGTGATGCATATGGAATTGCTTCCATTTCTTTCCGTTCCAAATCATTCTTAGGACATTGTATGAGACTAAATTTGTCTCCTTTCTGAATTGGAATTGGAGATGATGAGCATGTTTCCATTCTAAATCTCTCTAAAACTTTATTAATATATGCTTTCTGAGACAACCCTAACAATCCTTGTGATCTGTTACGGAATATCTCTATCCCAATCACATAAGTTGCCTCACCCATATCTTTCATTTCAAAGTTACTAGAGAGAAATATCTTAGTCTCACTCAGAAGACCAAGATTATTAGTTGCAAGCAAGATGTCATCAACATACATAATCAAAAATATAAACTTGCTTCCACTGACCTTTAGATATATACACCGATCAACTGTGTTTTTTTTAAATCCAAAAGGAAAAAACAACGGTATCGTTAAACTTAAGGTACCATTGTCGTGAAGCTTGTTTAAGTCCGTATATTGATTTCTTAAGTTTGCACACTAGGTACTCTTTTCCTTTTTCTATGAACCCCATTGGTTGGTCTATGTACAAATCTTCCTCTAAATTCCCATTTAGAAAGGCAGTTTTCATATCCATTTGGCGTAATTCTAAATCATAATGAGCCACAAATGCCGTAATGATTCTTAAAAAAATCCTTCTTGGAGACTGGTAAAAAAGGTTTCCTTATAGTCAATGCCATCTTTCTGAGTGAATCCTTTTGCAACTAGTCTGGCCTTGTAACGTTCTAAATTACCCTGAGAGTCACGTTTGGTCTTAAAGACCCACTTACATCTAACTCTCTTATAACCTTATGGTAACTCAACAAGGTCTCAAACTTCATTCTGTTCCCTAGATTTCAACTCTTCTTTTATGCATCTAACCATTTTTCACCATTATTACTATTCATGACTTATGAAAACGTAACTGGATCATCTTCCATTCCCAAGTTAAATTCAGACTCTTGTAGATATACCACATAGTCATTGAAAATAGCGGATCTCCTCTCTCTTTGAGATATTCTTAATACTATTTGTTGTGATTTTTCTACTATGAGCTCATTCGGTTCATTTACTGTAACTTCATTGTGAGTAGTGGGATCATTTAGTTGTTGTTCTTCATTATTATTAATTGGTACAATAACATGAGGAACAACAACCTTATTAGAGACACAAGTCAAGGGAACTTGTACTTGATAATTGAATTTTATCACACTTAATTGTTGCATTTGATTAATGATTTTGAGGGCTGGTTAGTGTGTAATTAATGGTTTTTGGTCTAAATTGGACTTTGGGATTTTAATTGGATTTAATTCATTTTTCGTGCTAATTTTTCCAGATTTACATTGTTCCAGTATTTTGATTCATAACTTTTGTTCTAGGTATCCGATTAACCTCATTCTTATTTTGTTTTGCAGATAACTCAAAGAGCTACAAATGGTATTAGAGGCTTGAAGGCCAAATTCGGACAAGAAGGTAGTCAAAATTGGAGCCAAAATCAGTCACGAAATTCTGGAGTTATGTTTAGTTAATTAGGCGTAACTTTGTAATTAGGAGCTCAAATTACATGGGACCAAAGCCATTAGTTACGTTTTAATTTGGCCCGATTTTGGAGCCCCTGACCCGATTTAGTTTTAGGTTAAAACAGCAGATTAGGGAAAGACGACAGCAGCTTTGATTTTTGTGAAATTTTGGAGCAAGAACACCTCTCTTCTTTTCTCTTGACGACACCAGGGGAAGGGATTAAATGTTAGATTTAATATTTAGGTTGATTAAACACAAGGGATTTAAAATCAAAACAGGTTGAAGTGAACACTGTGCGATGGCATGAGTGAATGCGCTAAGTGTTTGATTAAATGCTAGGTGATTGTCTAGTGGAGAGGGTTCCTATATGAATGCAGGGATTCTGATTTGTTTAGGGTCAACCACGAAATTTAGTAATTCTTTGTCCAATGACGGATGTCATTGAAACCTCAATTCTGGGTTGGTTGATTGCTTTTTAATTTGTTAATTTCATTTTATCTCTTACCTTAATTTCAATCGTATTAAAACCCCCCTGTTTATTGTTCTATTTTCAATTGAGTGATTTAGTCCTATGCAAAAATCCTTGGGAGACAATTCAGGTTGTCCTATATTACAAATTTCTTTATAAGCCTGGTTAATTTGAGTGAGTTCGACAATTCACGTCAGTACTCTCAATTCTTGAATCTCCACTTTACGTGGTGTTTCACTCCCACTAACTTCACCATTCTCAATGAACCTAGCATTTCTAGTTTCAATAATCTTTGTATTGTGATTAGGACAATAAAATCTATACCATTTCGACTTTTCTGGATAACCAATGAAATAACCACTAATTGTTCTTGCATCTAATTTCCTTTCATTAAGATTATAGTATCTAATTTCTACCTGGCAATCCCAAACATGCAGGTACCTTAGACTAGATTTTCTTCTAGTCCACAGTTTAAAAGAAGTCTTTGGAATTGCCTTACTAGGAACCCTATTTAACACATACATGGCAGTTTTTAGAGCATAAGTCCTCAACGAAATGGGTAGAGAAGAATTACTTAACATACTCCTAACCATATCTAATAAGGTTCTATTACGCCTTTTTGACATAACATTTTGTTGTGGTGTACCTGTCATTGTGTATTGAGCACATATACCTCTCTTTTCAAGGAATTTAGTAAATGGACTCGGATGTTGTTTGCAATTTCATCGTACCTTCCAGAATACTCTCCACCCCTATCAGATTTGACAATTTTCACCTTTCTGTCTAATTGCCTTTCAACTTCATTAATGTAAATCTCTAATGCATTTACAGCCTGAGATTTATCGCACAGTAAATAGACATAACTATAACGTGAATAATCACCAATGAAGGTGATAAAGTATCTTTCTTTATTGAAAGCTTTTAACATCAAAAGGCCCACATATATCAGCGTGTATAATTTCAAGAAGCTGAGTGCTTCTTGTGGCTCTTTTCTTTGTGTATTTTATTTGTTTACCTTTAATACAATCCACACATACATTCAGATCAGTAAAATCTAAATCTGGAAGGATTTCATTCTTTACCAATCTTTCCATTCTTTCTTTGGAAATATGCCCCAAACGTTTATGCCACAAGTAAGCAGAACGTTCATTCATTAAACTACGTTTAGTACCAACATTATAATGCAAGGACATAAGTGTTTCAGCATAAAGATTGTCAAAACTCAACTTATATAATCCATCACATAATGTATCATTACCAATCAAGTGATTATGTTTGTACAAACTGAAACTACCACTAGCAAATTTAAAAGCGTATCCAGCTTTATCAAGTTTAGATATTGAAACTAAATTCCTAGATATACTAGGTACATAAAGAGTTTCACATAAGTCCAAATGATATCCACTGTCAAGAATCAAACGGTACGTCCCAACAGCTTCCACTGGAGCTTTCACTCTATTGCCCATGAAGACAAACTTTTCATTTGGCCTTGTGGTTTGGGTTGCAAGGAATCCCTGCATCGTATTAGAAACATGAGTTGTACATCCAGAATCAATCCACTAAGTATTATAAGGAACTTCAGCTAAATTTGATTCAAAACATACATAAGCACTAAGCTTACCTTTCTTTTCAAACTAAGCCTTACGTTTCGGGCAATCCTTTTGGAAATGCCTAATCTTTCTACAGAAATGGCATATGTTTCCATAAGGTTCTTTTTTGTGGATTTGAGAAGAGGAGGCCTCATTGATCTTTAGGGATCCTCTTCCTTTCTTCTCAAGTTTCTCACCGCTTTTCTTTTCAACTCCTTGATGCTTAACATAATTGATGGAAAGAATATCCTGGTTCTTGAGTTTGGTTTCCTCCTGAACTAGCGTACTGTACAATTCATGCATATTCCATTTGTCTTTCATGGTATTATAGTTCATTTGTAAAGGACCATACTCAACAGGTAATGAGTTCAGGATGAACTGCACCTAGAAATTTTCATGCACATCTATCCCTAATGACTTCAGTCTTGCTGTAATGTTTGTCATCTCAATAACATGCTCATGCAATAGTACGAGAACCATCAAATTTCATGGTGGTCAGTGTACTCATTAATGTCCCAGCAAGAGACTTGTCAGCAATTTGGGAGCGCTCTTCCACAACCTTCATCATTTCTTTAGTACTTTCAGTTTGTGGAAGAGCTGACTTAATGTTGCTGGCAATGCTCATTCGCATGTATATCAGACTCAACCTGTTGGATCTTTCCCAGTTTTTATAATGGACCTTTTCCTCTTCAGTGCTTCTAGTAGTAATAGCACTAGGTTTCTCTTTTTTTAAGAGCTCAAATCTAGACCCATTACCCCAAGATAAAATTGGATTTGCTCACTCTATTCAAAAAAAGTTGAGTCCATTAAAAACTGTAACAGTTGAGAACAACGAATGTGTAGCAACTGGTACTACGAGGAATAAAGTTTGAAAAAGATTAATACTTTGAGTTATACATATATACACATCAACATTATTCACAGATTCAGATACATTTTATACAATGCATATCGATATTCATCTTTGGGCAATCTATCAATACACAAACATTCAATATAATGATGCTAATAGGAATTTCACATTAATTTGGCAATGATGTATGCACTAACTAGAACATATTATTATCTTTGGATACATAAATAATAACTAATAGTACATTTACATCACCAACATTCATGCTCATTTATTATATAGATAAGCTAAATCAACTTTTGGGTTGATCCTTAACTATCTTATAATAATGAACTTCAATTCACCCATAATAAAAATAATAATTTTCATTTTATTTATAACATCAAATTATGGGTAATTGAAATATCAATCATTACTATTTGGAATTAAATTAACTCATAAAGATTTGACTACTTTAGTGGTTAACAAATCTATTAAACTTTAATTCCAAAATTTAATATTTTGTAAACCAATTATAAGATTTAAGATTTCACATGTGGAATCTTAGAGAAGAGATTTCATACTATTTAAGATTTCTAAAATTAACTCATATGTGAGTTATTTCTTACATTAGGATAATCGGTAATCCTAAGGTAATCCAAATGTGCAAATGTGTGTGATTTAATAAAGGGCTAATCGGTAATTTTGGTTGACTTTGGGAAGGCTTTGTTAACCACTTAATGGGAGTAGTTTTCTGATGGTTGTGGGAAGTTATCTTGGTGATAACTGATAGTTTTTAAAATTCGAAAGAAACCGATAACTGATGGTTTTGAAATTCGAAAGAAACCGATAACTGATGGTTATGAAATTCAAATGAAATCCCCATATATTCAGTCTCTACCCATAAGGATATGTTGATTTTTATTTTTCCATCAAGAAGAGAAAAACGTAAGAGAGATAGGGGAAGGATCGATAAAGATTCAATAATCAAGAAGGTTTCATAGATTTAAAGTTTATTCCACATCATGGATAAAGGTTAGTACTCATATATTGGCTTGATCCTAATGTATGTGAAAATCATGAATTCCCAATATTTTAATTGTGTTCTTGTATAATGAATCCTCAGGTAATTTATGTTTACATTTGGTATCAGAGCCTTAGGTTTGAGAATTCATGATTTTCCATGTATGGTAATTTTGAAATCAGTCTCACAGAATGAATCATGGATAAAGATTTTGAGAAGATTGAATTTTGTATCTTCATGTTTACTTACAAAATTTTTACTTTCACGTATGAAAGTTTTTACGTTATTATGATTCCTTTTTCCGTTTGAATCATGAAATGCCTTTATGGCTATACGAATGCTTTACTGTGTTTATAATTTGATATTTAAACAATTTATATTAACAGAAACACATTTTGTGGAGTTGATGAGATTAAGATTGAACGTGTGAAATCATAAATCTTATAATTGGTTTACAAGATATTAAATTTTGGAATTAAAGTATGATAGATTTGTTAACACCAAAGTGGTCAAATCTTTATGAGTTAATTTAATTCTAAAATAGTATGATGATATTTTAATTACCCATAATTTTGATGCTATAAATAAAATAAAAATTATTATTTTTATTATGTGTGAATTGAAGTTCATTATTATAAGACAGTTAAGGATCAACCCAAATGTTGATTGCTTGTCTTTATAATAAATGAGCATGAATGTTGGTGATGTAAATATACTATTAGTTATATTTATGTATCTAAAGATAATAAATGTTTCTAGTTAGTGTATATAATATTGCCAAATTATGTGAAATTTCTATTAGCATCATTATATTGAATGTTGTGTATTGATAGATTGCCCAAAGGTGAACATCGATATGCATTGTATAAAATATATCTGAATCTGTGAAGAATGTTGATGTGTATGTATGTATAACTCAAAGTATTAATGTTTTCAAACTTTATTCCTTGTAGTACTAGTTGCTACACATTCATTGTTCTCAACTGTTGCAGTTTTTAATGGACTCAACTTCTCTGAATGGAGTAAGCAAATCCAATTTTACCTGGAGATAATGGATCTGGATTTGGCTCTTAGAGAAGAGAAACCTGATGCTATTACTGCTACAAGCACTGAAGAGGAAAAGGTTCATTATAAAAACTAGAAAAGATCCAACAGGTTGAGTCTGATGTACATGTGAATGAGCATTGCCAGCAACATTAAGTCAGCTCTTCCACAAACTGAAAGTACCAAAGAAACGATGAAGCTTGTGGAAGAGCGCTCCCAATTTGCTGACAAGTCTCTTGCTGGGACACTAATGAATATATTGACCATCATGAAATTTGATGGTTCTCGTACTATGCATGAGCATGCTATTGAGATGACAAACATTGCAGCAAGACAGAAGTCATTAGGGATGGATGTGCATGAAAATTCTCCAGTGCAGTTCATCCTGAACTCATTACCGGCTGAGTATGTTCATTTTCAAATGAACTATAATACCATGAAAGATAAATGGAATGTGCATGAATTGCACGGTATGCTAGTTCAGGAAGAAACCAGACTCAAGAACCAGGGAATTCATTCCATCAATTATGTTAAGTATCAAGGAGCTGAAAAAAAAAAGCGGTAAGAAACTTGAGAAGAATGGAAGAGGACTCCTAAAGATCAATAAGGCCTCCTCTTCTCAAATCCATAAGAAGGAATCTTATGGAAACAGACGCCATTTCTGTAGAAAGATTGAGCATTTCCAAAAGGATTGCCCGAAACATAAGGCTTGGCTTGAAAAGAAAGGTAAGCCCAATGCTTATGTATGTTTTGAATCAAACTTAGCTGAAGTTCCTTATATTACTTGGTGGATTGATTGTGGATGTATAACTCATATTTCTAATACGATGCAGGAATTCCTTACAACCTAAACCACAAGGCCAAATGAAAAGTTTGTCTTTATGGGCAATAGAGTGAAAGCTCCAGTGGAAGCTGTTAGGACGTAACGTTTGATTCTTGACAGTGGATATCATTTGGACTTATGTAAAACTCTTTATGTACCTAGTATATCTAGGAATTTAGTTTCAATATCCAAACTTAATAAAGTCGGATACTCTTTTAAATTTGGTAGTGGTAGTTTCAGTTTGTACATACATAATCACTTGATTGGTAATGGTACATTATGTGATGGATTATATAAGTTGAGCCTTGATAATCTTTATGCTGAAAGACTTATGACCTTGCATCATAATGTTAATACTAAACATAGTTTAATGAATGAACGTTCTGCTTACTTTATGACATAAATGTTTGGGACATATTTCCAAAGAAAGAATGGAAAGATTGGTAAAGAATGAAATCCTTCCGGATTTAGATTTTACTGATATGAATGTATGTGTGAATTGTATTAAAGGTAAACAAGCAAAACATACAAAGAAAGGAGCCACAAGAAGCACTCAGCTTTTTTGAAATTATTATACACTGATGTATATGGGCCTTTTAATGTTAACGCTTTCAATAAAGAAAGATACTTTATCACCTTCATTGATGATTATTCACATTATGATTATGTCTATTTGCTACATGATAAATCTCAGGCTGTAAATGCTTTAGAGATTTACATTGATGAAGTTGAAAGACAATTAGATAGAAAGGTGAAAATTGTCAGATCTGATGGGGGTGGAGAGTATTATAGAAGGTATGATGAAAACGGACAACATCCGGGTCCATTTGCTAAATTCCTTGAAAAGAGAGGCATACGTGCTCAATACACAATGCCAGGTACATCACAACAAAATGATGTGTCATAAAGGTGGTTAGGAGTATGTTAAGTAATTCTTCTCTACCCATTTCGTTGTGGACTTATGCTCTAAAAACTGTCATATATGTGTTAAATAGGGTTCCGAGTAAGGCAGTTTTAAAGACTCCTTTTGAACTGTGGACTAGAAGGAAACCTAGTCTAAGGCACCTACATGTTTAGAGCTGTCAGGCAGAAATTAGATACTATAATCCCAAAGAAAGGAAACTGGATGCATGAACAATCAATGGTTATTTCATTGGTTATCCAGAAAAGTTGAAAGTGTATAGATTTTATTGTCCTAATCACACTACAAGGATTATTGAAACTAGAAATGCTAGGTTCATTAAGAATGGTAAAGTTAGTAGGAGCGAAACACCACGTAAAGTGGAAATTCAAGAATTGAGAGTATATGTTCCTTGACTTGTGTCTCTAATAAGGTTGTTGTTCCTCATGTTATACCAATTAGTAATAATGAAGAATAACAAATAAATGATCCCACTACTTACAATGAAGTCACAGTAAATGAACCGAATGAGCCCATAGTAGAAGAACCACAACAAATAGCATTAAGAAGATCTCAAAAAGAAAGGAGATCCGCTATTTCTAATGATTATGTGGTATATCTACAAGAGTCTGAATTTGACTTGGGAATGGAAGATGATCCAGTTACATTTTCACAAGCCATGAATAGTAATAATGGTGAAAAATGATTAGATGCAGTGAAAGAAGAGTTGAAATCTATGGAACAGAATAAAGTTTGGGACCTTGTTGAGTTACCAGAAGGTTGTAAGAGAGTTGGATGTAAATGGATCTTTAAAACCAAATGTGACTCTCATGGTAATTTAGAACGTTACTAGGCCAGACTAGTTGCAAAAGGATTCACTCAGAAAGATGACATTGACTATAAGGAAACCTTTTCACCAGTCTCCAAAAAGGATTCTTTAAGAATCATTATGGCATTGGTGGCTCATTATGATTTAGAATTACATCAAATGGATGTGAAAACTGCCTTTCTAAATGGGAATTTAGAGGAATATGTGTACATGGACCAACCAATGGAGTTCATAGAAAAAGGAAAAGAGCACATGGTATGTAAACTTAAGAAATCAATATACGGACTTAAACAAGCTTCACGACAATGGTACCTTAAGTTTAACGATACCATTGTTTCCTTTGGATTTAAAGAAAACACCGTCGATTGGTGTATATATCTAAAGGTCAGTGGGAGCAAGTTTATATTTTTTGATTCTGCATGTTGATGACATCTTGCTTGCAACTAATGATCTTGGTCTTCTGAGTGAGACTAAGATATTTATCTCTAGTAACTTTGAAATGAAAGATATGGGTGAGGCAACCTATGTGATTGGGATAGAGATATTCCGTAACAGATCACAAGGATTGTTAAGCTTGTCTCAAAAAGCATATATTAATAAACTTTTAGAGAGATTTAGAATGGAAAAGTGCTCATCATCTCTGATTCCAATTCAAAAAGGAGACAAATTTAGTCTCATGCTATGTCCTAAGAATGATTTGGAACAGAAAGAAATGGAAGCAATTCCATATGTATCGCTCGTTAGGAGCTTAATGTATGCTCAGACTTGTAAGATACCAAATATTAGTTTTGCAGTTGGAATGTTAGGAAGATACCAGAGTAATCCTGGTATGGATCATTGAAAAGCTGCAAAGAAAGTTTTTAAGATATTTATAAGGAACAAAGAATCACATGCTTACTTATAAGAAATCCAACAACCTTGAGGTCATTGGATATTCATATTCAGACTTTGCCGGATGTGTGGATACAAGAAAATTCACTTTTGGCAACTTATATCTTTTAGCTGGAGGAGTTTATATCATGGAAAAGTGTGAAGCAGTCTGTAATTGCTGCATCCACTATGGAAGCTGAATTTGTGGCATGCTTTGATACCATGGTTCAGGCTAAATGGCTATGGAATTTTATTTCAGGGCTTTGACTGGTCGACAGTATTGATAGGTCGCTGAAAATTTGTTGTGACAAATTCCGCAGCAGTCTTCTTTCCTAAAAACGACAAGTATTCCAAAGGTGCTAAGCATATGGAGTTGAAATACCTTACCGTTAAAGAAGAGGTTCAGAAACATAGAGTGTCAATAGAGCATGTTAGCACCGATCTTATGATAGATGATCCCTTGACGAAGAGTTTACTGCCCAAAATATTTACTGGTCATGTGTATAGTATGGGCATTATATCTGCTAGCGAATGTTAAACATTATTGTTATTATTGACTCATTGACACTCTGAACTTATTAATGTATAAGTTTCTGAAATTTTCCTATTTTCAATTTTATGTATACATGCATGTCTGAATGATGATGTTGGAAACAGGATTTATCTATCATGAAAATATTATTGTTGGACATAATTGTTCACTTTCCGTTAAAGTGTCATGTTAAGGAGAAGAGCTAATATAGTAGTACATGGAAGGAACTATGTCAATTTGATGATATAAAACCGCTATGACTCTTGTTAGTTTTATTCTTAATTTATGACTTATGGAGCAACCAATATATGAAGCCTTTAGCCTTATATATGCACATTAAAGATTGATGTTTCATTAAATCATAGAATGACACTTTATCACATGAGCCAAGTGGGAGAATGTAAGAAATAACTCACATATGACTCATGTTTAAAGGAATAAATGTATAAATGTATGTGATTTAATGAAAGGCTAATTGGTAATTTTGGTTGGCTTTGGGAAGGCTTTGTTAACCACTTGATGGGAGTGATTTTCTGATGGTTGTAGAAAGTTTATCCTGGTGATAACTGATGATTTTGAAATTCGAAAGAAACCGATAACTAATGGTTTTGAAATTCGAATGAAACCCCCATATATTCAGTCTCTACACATAAGGATACGCTGATTTTTATTTTTCCATCAAGAAGAGAAAAGCGTAAGAGAGATAGGGGAAGAGATTAATAAAGATTCAACAATCAAGAAGGTTTTGTAAATTTAAAGTTTATTCCATATCATGGATAAATGTTAGTACTCATATATTGACTTAACCCTAATGTATGTGAAAACTATGATTTACCAAGATTCTAATTGTGAGTCATATGTGAGTTATTCCTTGAATCTGTGAAGGTGCAGTGGGTGTGGTGAGTGGGCTGTGTGTGAAGGCCATGCTTGTGAGAGGTGCAGAACCGTGGGTGAAAGTGAAGGTGTGGCTTTGAGTGAAGAAGGAGTGTGTGGCTGGTGCTTGGCCGTGGGAATGCAGAGCGTGCGGTGTTGCTGCTGTGGACCGTGAGATGCAATGCAGGAGAAAAGAAAAATGAATCAAAGAGGAAAACAAGCCAGGGAGTAAGCTTTAAGAAATTCATGAAAGATGAAAGTAAGATTTGCTTACTAGTGATGATTCAAGGTTAGGGAATTTAGCTCCTTCTGCTTTTCCTCTTCTCTGAGCTCTCTTTCCTTCTTTTTTCTCTGAAGTTTTCCAGGCCTTTTTGCCTTTTTGTGCTGGAACATTGCCCCCTCCCCTTGCTAGCAGAATGATTTTAACCGAGAAGGCCCCCAGACCTCCACCTCTCTCTCCCTTATTCTCTTTTTCTCCCTAGTGATTTTAGGATGGTCCGCCTTTTTCCTTGTTGTATATGTGTGCAGATTTTTTGTAGGTGCTGGTGTGGGAGTGTAATGCAAAAGCGAAATTGGGAGTCTGTGGCTTAGAAATTAGGCAAAAAGTTTGGTGTTAGGCCTTCACACTATTTTTTTTTTTTTACTTTTTGAACTTTTAAAATTTTGACAATTATATTTTTTATGACTTTTTGCTTTTATTTTTTTTTCCATAAAAATCTAATTATTGAGTAGCTTAAAATAGCTATAAATAAAAAAATGCACTAAGCTAGACAAAAAAGTTGTGGGTAAGGGAAATTTGAGTAAAGTGATCATGATTGGGGTAAGATTGTGAATTTTGAATCAAGGAATTAGAATTGGGATTTGGTCAAAGGATTTTATTTTATGAAAATTTATTTACATAATTTATTTAAATAATTTTTTATTTTTATCATTTATTTTTATTATTTTTTAAAAATTTGATATTAATAAAAGTAAAATACAGCGTTTACAATATATATAACGAACAGCAACCAAAGTTCACATGTTAGTCATATTAGAAGCTAGATCTACACTCAAAATAACTAAGTAACTATCGAAACATTGGGCCATGCATCAATTTCAAATGGGACTAACTAGTAAGGGGATTAAGCAAAATAAATACAAGGAATGATTTTTTTTTTAAAAAAGGATATTGACTATACTATTAACGCACCATCACATGAACGCACCACCATATTAAAACTGGAAGTTCCAATTCTTTTTATTAATTCAACGGGCCTTTCATCATCATTTTATTAGCTTAATGTAAGAGATAAGAATCTATTGTATTGGGAATTCAACCTAACCTCACCAATCATCCATAATCCCATGAATCTTCATGTTCTTATTTTGCGGGGAGCAAGGATCATGAAAAGAAGGTAAAACACCAATAAGCTTACCAAAAACAAAGAAGAGGTACGAAGGTTTGTTACCTAAAGAATGCTCAACCCTCCTTCTTAAGCCTTCTCAATTTCCTTTGGTCCTGACGTCTCCAACTCTCCGAATGTGGTGTCTCTATTCTCAAAGGATACGCGGCTGCCGTTCTCTTTCTCCTTTTTTCTTTCAATTTTAGGTTTTCGTTCCTTTTATAGAATTAGACTATTTAATTTCTCCCATTTATTTCTATTAATCCCCACAATTAATTAAGGCAATCAATAATTATTTCTTTTCATTGGATTAAGATCCTCTCTTATTATTAAATAATAGAAGAGGGTCCTGTTAAGGATAAAAATATATATTTTATATTCAATATAAATAATGAATTTTATAATATATCATGGTGAGTTTTTATATAAAAAAAATTATATAAATATCTCTCTAACAGGACCATCCTGTTATAGGAGAGGATCCATTTCATTTTTCATTAATTCAAAAATCAAATGTCAAATTTCAAAATTTAAATTATTTCAAATTAATCTAGCCTATCAAATTAATACTACTTGGACTTGGCTTGTAAGAAATTTTCAACAAAGCCTATAATGGACCCCAAACAAAACAAATGGGTGTGAAGATCTAGAAGGCTAAAGAACTGGGTTTGAGTTGTTAAAGAAGATTGGGCCATAGGTCTGCGTAATTATTAATACATTAATTTATTTATTTATTTGTATTTTTAAATAATTTTATGAGTTCAGATAAAATTCAGTATTTACAATTATTTAATTGTAGAGTAAAATATATATTTTGGTTCATGAAAAATATACCATTTATCAATTTCATCTCTTAAAGATTAATTTTATCAATTCAATTCCTTAAGTTTAAAATCACTTACAAATTTTATCTCTTTGTTTATATTAATTTTATCAATTTAATCTTTTAAAATGATAAAATTATTGTAAATTTAAAGTTTGAGGGATTAAATCCATAAAATTAATCTCTAACAGATAAAATTGATAAATAATGTATCTTTCAGATATTAAAAATAAGTTTTACTCTTTAATATTAAGATGTTAAATTTGAAGCCTTAAATAATCATTTTAAAGTCAATGAAATAAAAGAATATTTTTTTATTATGAAAATATTAAAGCCTTCAATTAAATTAAAACCATTCTACAGGCAATCTAATAAAAAGCATTTGTGAGAGAAAGTTTCATGGTACCTCCATTGTTCAATTTGATCTTCCGCGGCTGCTCGACTCCAAGAAGATTAGCTGCTGCTCAACCGTTTACTTTCGATTTTGTTTTGAACACTGAATCCTATTTATCATTCACTTTTGGATTGGACCCCCATTGTATATGAGAAACACAGAATCCTATTTATTCTCTTATCGATTATGTGAAAATCTAATATTAGCTATTTACTTATTTTTTATCTTATCTGCATAGTTATAATGTGGGTGAAGCCCAGTACTTATGTTTGGTAGAAGATATGGAATGCCATTCCAAGACCTATCATAGAATCAAAGCATTTTTGTTTTTGCTAATGAAAAGAAAATGTGGAATGACATTTATATTGTGAATCTTATTCTAAAAATTTATGGAAAGTTTGTTCATATAAAAAAAGGTGAAATTGTGATTTCCATATTTTTCGTGCATTAAGATTCCACATTCCTTACTTATTATACTTTTATTTACAAAATGAAAAATTTTACCCAATCTAATTAACCATAAATATAATAACTCAATCTAACTTCAATAAAAACTTATTTGTCATACAATAAGCAAGCACCGGTTTTTACTTTATTTACAAAAAGAAAAATAAAAGGATGAGTTAATAAATAAATAACGAGAAAAAAATGTGGAGAGAAAGAAAAATCTTTACATTAAGACATAAATATACGTAGAAATATATATATGTTAAATCTACCTGTGGAGTGTGAGAGCACAATAATTAACAAATATAATATAAAAAATATTAATAAACATATTATTAAAATAGGATTATTAATGTTTTTCATTTTTCTTATTAAGAGTAATTACGTCATTTATATCAATTTGAATTTCATTTCATATTATATTCTTTACACCAAAATATATCTCGAACATTATCATATTGTTTCATGGTCATGTACTGCAATATACAGACAAGCATAAAAAGGTTTATAAGGAACATAATTCTTGAAAATCATAGAGTTATATTGGGACAAAAGATAGGCACATGCTTATCTGTGCATTCTTCCAATATTATTGAAATCGACCATTTTGCCACTTAGACCATTGATGATGCTATTGCTATCTGTTTTAATTCAAATGCATCAGGAAATCTAGTCATAGATGCTTTTTATCTCGAAATTGCAGTTACTAGTTTTTAGATTAGCAGGAGATGTTTAATTTCCCAGAGAAAGGCAGAATTTATGGCCATTAAACCCAAAAACAGAATACCATTAAAAAAAGATGAAATGGTTCAACTGTGAAAACTGTGACCTATTTGCACTGGTCAACCGATTCAACACTGGCTTACTGATTTTACAATCCAATTTTAAAGGTTTGGCTGAACCACGAAGAACCAGTTTCCAACGTTTGTTTTCGATCCGATTGGATTTCAAAACATGATATAAAGCTGAGTGTTGTTCCCAAGTTTACTAGAAAGTTGTTTATGGGATACATGAAAAGGAATTTGGATGATCTCTTGTTACAAAATCATTTTATTAGAAAAAAAAATAAACATAAATTTTTAATATACAGAGAATAACATAATAAATTATATATTCATTAGTTATATTCAATTTATTTTTATGTATCTTTATCTCTTTATTATGATTTTTTTTATTATTTTGTCAAGAGAATTCTGTTCCCATAAAAAGAATCTTTCTAAGTGAAGTCACATTAAAAACAAATCACAACTGCTATATGGCACGCATCTTTTTGTACAAAACCTGTTACAAATGACGTGGCAAATTAACAATACAAGAAAGAAGTAGTTAAAAGTCCTGCATACGGAATCATAGGGATGAAAAAAATATAAAACGCAGATATATTACAGTAATTCGTGTATCGTTTCGTGAATTTCAGGTCGTGAAAACCAACATTTATCAAAATCAAAACCGGCTTCCCACATTTTCCGTACTTGTATATTTTCAAAGATTCGTATTATTTTTCCGAAACAATATAATTAGCATTAATAAAATGAGTTTCTATATAAAATATAATTAAAAGTAAATGATTAACTTATAAAATCTCGTGAGTCTCAAATATATTAATTTTGTTAAAAAATTAACAAATTAAATAATAAAATTTTAATGGACATTACAGATGATTATTTGTACATTTACTTACTTACTGAAGTTGAAAGAGTTCTATGTAATTTTACTAACTTGAGCACATGCTGGAATGTGAATAGAAATACTGGTTATTTTCACAATTTTGTACGCAGAAGACATGGATGAGGACAGGACAGGAAGGAAGGAAGGAGTTCTGGGTCAACACAGCGTATTGTTTTTGGTTTGTGGAACCTGTCATTCAGCAACCGAGCTAAAATCCAGGATCTTCAATAGAGGGAGGTAATTGCTAGAGATGGAAGCCTTTTCACCGTTTTATAGATGGGTTTTTATCATGTAATGATTATTTATTGTGAAACTTTATTGTTTTTTTAGTAAAGGTATCCTGAGTAGTTATTAAGCATTTTTTAGTTTGTTGGTTATATTTTACTAACTTCAAATATTTATTATTAAAATTAATAACTCATGTGCTAATACTCTGGAGGTATCATAACAACTCTTAATTTTATCTGTAATTTAAAGATATACTAACATTTATAAAAAGAGAATTACTTTGATATCTATTTTTTTTATTTACACTAATATCTAAATTAATATGTCAAATATTTATTAACGATGAATTTTATTTTTTCAATTTCAAACTCTTATTATAAATTAAAAAACAATTAATAAATGTCTAACAAATCATCTGAAATATTTTGCAAAAAAACAGAAAAAGCAGGCTACCATATCAACAATTATACAAAAAGGAAAATGAATGATTTGCATTCATAGCTGATGAGTGATAATAAATACATATATAAATGCTCCCTTTCTGCTAAAATACAAACAACTATATTAATAAAATTAATAATAACACCCATGTGATGGATTCACATATGGATTAGTGCTATAATAGTCCAATATAGTAACATCATATCCAAAATCCAAGTTATCCATTTGAATTCATGCTTCAGAATTGGAGGGTTGCTTGAACGAGTTCTTTCTTGCAGTTGCTAAAACGGTCTTGTCAGCTACAATGAAATATGCTGCTCCCGCCACTGCAATCAGGTTATATGGTATAGTTAGATGACAAATTAAAGCTAAAAATGATAGTTATAATTATGAAGAAAACATAGTGGCACTGGCTATATCAG
Source organism: Castanospermum australe (assembly GCA_019955255.1). Taxonomy (NCBI): domain Eukaryota; kingdom Viridiplantae; phylum Streptophyta; class Magnoliopsida; order Fabales; family Fabaceae; genus Castanospermum; species Castanospermum australe. The sequence continues at coordinate 176,778 of NSJW01000336.1, read as the reverse complement.
GATATGTATATATGAAAACCTGTGGAAATTATGAGAGCTTGAGCAGTGTGATTGAGATTGGCTCTTGCCCAAGGCAGCATCTTTACACTAGCCAGCTGCATATATATCAAGCATATATAATTCCAATTAGATCTTTAATTTACCAAAAATCTCTCCTAGACTATTAAACAGTGCATGTTTTAAATGTAAACCGATCAGACGGGAAGAGAACATTTTTTGAAAAGATATTGAAATGGATGAAAGAAAATTGAGTAGGTGAAGGAATACTTACAGTTGGAATGGCAGTGGCAATACTGGCAAGTACAGCTGCCTTAGCTCCTGCTATCACACCCTCTGTTTACCAAAGAAACAGAAAAAAGAAAAATCAGACAATTTTCAGATATTGGGAAATTTGCTAAGTTTCCATCAATATTCATAATTCTGACACCGGATCTAAGATCCCAAACATACCAGAGAATTAGCCGCGGATTGGGGAGAAATGATTTATAGTGGAATTCAAAGAGAAATGTTTAAGAAGATTTTAGGACCACGAGTTTGGTCAGTGGGGTGTTATCTGTCAGTTAAGTGGGAACTGTCAAAAAACCAAATCCTGATCCCATGATTAAGGTCACCGTATATGATTTTCTAGATTCAAAGTGTATTATGCTTCAACATTATGGCGTTTCCAACATAACAATTATTTAAAAATCACAATATCTGCAGGAGAAAACCCCCACGCAAGTTCAAGTTTTTTGGTAGATAAAGGGGGCCAAATGGGAAGTATAACTGAAGGAAAAAGAAGATAAAAAAAAGGAGGATAAAGAAGAGAAAAGAAAGAGAAAGAAGGGAACAAGAGGCAAGGTTTAAAATTAGAGCCATAGAAAAGTTAAAAGTATACACTACCATGAGAACAGCGCTTGGCCAAGGCCAACTTTTGATCCAGTGAAGCCAAGCTAGTCCTCTCAAGTGGAGAATTAGCAGCATTTCCCTTGGCCATCTTCAGAGAACTAATTGAACAAAAGCTAATAATGGTTTTGGTTAAAACTGAGATAATTGGAGTAGCTCTGGATGAAGAGGGGGTTGAAGTTGCTGGATATTTATATGCCAGGACTGGAGTTGGTGAGAAAGTAAGTCCCTCATAAACTCAACATTTTTTGTTCGGGGGATGTGCGAGTTTGATGGTTTCATCCGAATTCCACCGTTTTCAGACCATTGTTTTCACTTGGGTTTCTGTTACCGTCGGTTGATTCTTTCGCTATGTTCCCAAAATACCCCGATTAGCCAAGTGTTTGTAGTAAAGATTAGTTTTATGTAAACACGGGCATGTAAGTAATTTCAGCTTCCTGTGCTTAGACACGTGGGGCTTTGGGTATTTCAGGTAGTGTGCCAGATCCTGTTATAACGCAGGAAACAGGGAGCATGATATCTACTCACGTTATCAACTCGTGTCTTGAAACTGACAAAACTGCCAAAGAAGAAATTTGAGTAAACCTTTGTTTTTTAAAAAAAAAATTATAAGTGTTATTATTTTTTAAAAAATTTGTTATTAGTTTAATCTTTAATTTAAAAAGTAATATTATTTTATTTTTTTTAAAAAAATTAATTTTAATTTAATTCTTTAATAATCAAAAAATATTATCATTTTAATTATTTAATTATATAAAATTATTATTAATTTAATCTTTTAATTATTAAAATTTTGTTAATTTTGTCTTATAAAAAAAATAATTTTAATATTATTTTTTAAATTTAAAAATTAAATTAATAATAAATTTTTTAAAAAAACTAAAATAATAACTCATATTTTTTGAATGACAAAAAAGAATTACCCAAGAAATTTTGATTTTTTATTCCTGATCCCTCTTTGTTTAAAGCACCGCTCCCTTTCTCTTTTCCGCAATGGCTACAGTAGAAGCCAGTGGTTTAGTCCAAAGATGGCTTAAAACCATGGGTGATGGTCCCTGCTTCGTTGCTCAACCCACTAACCAAAAAGTAAAAAATTAAAAAGAGAATATAAAGGTAGGATGGGAGTCAATATCATAATGTTATGGGTTGATGGGGTGCATTGGATCTCTGTGAGCATCTGCTACGTTGGTTAGATTGCAGCACGTGTTCAGTTTGAACATCTGTCTGCAATAGTGCAGGCAATCGCACTCTCAGTCACAGTCACAGTCACGGTCAGAGACTCGTTGGATGGGTTTTGCGAACGGATCAGGCCGTGGTTTTTTCGTCGAACTGAGTGGTCCCTCGCCAGTAGTAAGGTTGAAGCGTTGGGCGTAACGTACTTCGACAACTTGAACTAATTTGAAAAAATTCTTGGGGTAGGCATGTATTTATATAAATATTTAAATCAAATTTTGACAAACGTGAAATTTTTTAATGAGATTCTGATTAGGGAGTGAAAATCAAGTCTTATTGAATAATGGACTCTAAGGTCATATATACAAATGAGATTCACAAGCGATACATGACTCTGTTGCAACTACTAGTAACCGAAATAACAGAACATAACCAACGAAAAATATATATAGTGATTGAAAATCACTATTTTCTATCGTGTGTATTATCTGGAGTTGCCTATCCTCTATTATTCTCCTACAAGCTAGAAAATAGATGTCTAGCACTGGCTTTACGAGTTTGAAAGTTGGACAGAGGCTTTTGTGTAGATGTTTGCAAGTTGGTTAGTAGAAGCTATTGGTAGTAGATGAATGAATCTTGATTGGACTTTCTCCCTTAATAAATGACAATCTAACTCAACGTGTACAGTATACTCATGGAAGGTTGGATTCGCTGCTATGTGAAGTGCTGATTAATTTCACAACAGCAAGTGATGACTCTGTAAAATCAATATGAAGGTCATGCAACAGATAGTTCAACCCTTGAATTTCACAAGTGATTATAGCCAGAACACGATATTTAGCTCCAGAGGAGTTGCGTGATATCGTGTTCTGCTTCATTAATTTCCATGAGATCAAGGAGTTGACTAGATACATTGAAAATCCAGTGATAGATTGCCTTGTGTCTGGACAAGCCACCCAATCAGAATCACTAAATCTTTTTAGTTGAATTGCAGATTTCAATGGAAAGAACAATCTCTTTCCCCAAAGTTGATTTTATATACCTCAAAATTTTAAAAAAAAAGTATATTTTGTCACGACAATAATCATCACTAAAAGCTTAAAAAATCATCACTAAGATAGTTTTGTGATGATATTTTGTTTCGTCATTATTCATCACTATAAGTCAACTCACTGTTGTTGAATTGGTGACATGTTCTAGGATTGTCACTAATAAAGAAATCTATTGTTACAAAAAAAATGTCATTGTTATTTGTGAACAATTATAACAAAAATGAATCGTCACAAATACACATAGTAATAGTGATTATTTAGTTGTCACAATTACTAGTTTATAGTAACAAATAAATTGGCATTATTATGCTAAAATTAGTGATCAATTATTTGCATTACTAAAAATCACATTTAGTGATTAATAATTTTTGTCACTAAATACTCTTTAAAATATTGACGATTACCTTAATCGTCTGTAAAATGAATTACTATTGTCACTATACATTATTAGTAGTGATAATTTAAATATATAAAATTATATTTATTTCATCATATGATTTTGTCACAATTGTTTTTCCTTTTAATTAGATTTTTTTAAAATATCAAATAAATTAAAATAAATATCAATTAAAAATAAATAAATGATTTGCTCGCTTTTGTGTAGTTTCAACTTGATTATTAATAAGATGCTTCTCTGTTAATCTTTTTGCTATTGTTGCACTACCTACATCTAGTGAGTGGTTTAGTTTTTTCTTAATGCATGTGCAAATTGGTTAATCAATGGTACTAGTACCTTTGAAATTTCCTCTTGTTATGCTTCATCAACATTCTTCAGACCATTCTACAAAAATAATAATAGAAACAAAAAATAGACAAGTTAATCCAACACAGTCTTATAACTAGATGATAATATAAGCACAAAAGCATCAAAACTTTTTGTAATTCATTGTCAAAAATTAATTAACAAAGGCATCATAACACTTTTTGCAAACTGTGAAATGCAAATCCAAAATAAGCAAAGTATACCTTAAAAACCGTGAAATGCAAAACTGGAACTAGAACAAAGTACTTCTATGAATAGTATACCTTGAATAAGTCAAAAACTAACAAGTTGCATGCAAAAATATTTGCCTAAAGACTAAGCCAAAAAAGTCTTTTCAGACCAACAAACATGCAGAAGCCTATTAATTGACTTCCTATTTTGATAAGATCAGGAAAATTAACGATGACCACCGCCATTGTTCAATCCTTTATGACCAACCATGAACTAAAATGTACAAATGTATTTTAGATTGCACCCACGAATAAACAAATAAAAAAATGCAAACGGTTAAAAATGACAATTGCAGCCATGAAGAAACAAATAAAAAACGCAGATAAACTGTGAATAGCATTTCAGTTCATACATCATCATCACACTTGTACACACTAATCTTTATAGTATTTCAATTCATTATATTATAAATCATACACTCAAGTTCTGAATCAACAAAATACATACCATAATTTGTTCTTCATTTATAACACACCAAGCTCCATTAGATTTTATGTGTGTAGTCTTTCAAACTTTCATAGCATCAGGCCACTCACTAGTTTCTAGGTCTTTTTGTTAAAGATAAATAAAGAGAATTATACTATATAAAATGAGCAAGTTGTAAATGTATAAATAAATTAAAATTACCATTTCAAATGCCTTTTAATTTCACAATTGATTTGGTGCTTGTAATATATTTGACTTCTTGCTTATCCCTCTGTTAGTTTGATTTTCTAAACTCTTTTTCTACACAAAAGTATAATAAGTATTTAGTTTATCTAAGTATAAAAATAAAAAAATAAAATTTATGTTCAAGATATTAAAGTAATAATACCTGAAACTTGAAATCACTCCCCTTATTATTGACAAGCCAATTCCAATCCTCCAGAGATACATCATTTGGCCTACTCTTCTTTTCACAATATGCTTTATGCAAATTGTAGTGCCTATTTTTATATTGATATTGCACTTGTTTCATTGCATGTGTTTTAACCTCATCAGGCAAACTTAACTTATCCTAAATTCATATAAATTCATGAAAAGTAAAAATAAAACATTAAGGTTATCAAACAGAGTTTGAAAAATATAAAAAATATTATAATATGTGAATACAACATCAATTCATGAGTACAATAAAACTAGTATAATTATGCTAACCTTGAAATAATTCCACATTGCATCTACATCCTCTTCAAATATTTCTTTCCAACTATTAACTTGTAGAGGTGCTCGTTACCGAATACATACAGTTGCCTTTGGCTTAAAGTATTTTGCATGTTTTCCACAAACTTTATAATATAGCATAGGAGGAAATTGGATATCAAGATTTTTTCCCTTTGTCTTTTTCTTTTAAAGTTTTGCATTTATTGTATGTCCACGTCCTTTCTTAATGACATGTACGCCTAAAATTAAAAGAATAAATTAAATTAATAGTAATCCTAATATAATAATATTTTAGTTTCTTCTATATAAGTGTGCTGGAAAAATTCCTGCATTAGCTTCAACTTGTTCTACATGGCTCAATTATGAGGCATTAGGTGCATCATTGGGTTGGGAATCATTCACTTCTTTTTCATTAATATGGGTTGTAGGTTGAATAGGAGAATCCTTTTTAGTATTTGGTCTCAATGATTTCACCATCTAACAAGTACAAAAAATCAAAGATAGAATATAAACTTAGACAAATAGGTCGATGTTAACGCCAGCAGATTGTATATATGCGTGTACAAGAATCTAACAACTGTGTTAACTGTTAAGACTTCATGACATACTATATCCAGAAAAAATCAAGGGGAAACATAATAGTTGAATAAAAAGAAAATAGAATTGCATCAATATAAACAATAATGCATCAATATAATAGTTGCAGCAAAATATAATAATCGTCATCAATATAAAGAATACCGCATCAATATAATAGTTGCATCAACATATAATAGTTGCAGCAACTGTGTTAAGACTTGATGCCTTCTTCTTTGAAACAAAGTTATCCACCATTGGACACAAGCATTCCATGACATCTTTCAATATTTCCAAGTAGAACCACCAAGTCTAATAACCTCTCACTACAAGGAATTTGACTTTTAGTGATGGTAAAAAACAATCACTAAAAGTTTAAAAACTGTGAGTATATCTCATTAAACCTACACCGACAAACACTTTTTTTTCGTAAGATTTGATTTGCTATATCCATAGTTTTTTGTTCATCACTAAAGGTTTTAGTGACAATACGGTTACCCATCAATAAAACACAAAGACATTTACCTATAGTTTTTGGTCCGTCATTATAAGATTTAGTGATAGTAAATAAAACAATCACTAAAATACTCAAACATTTATCCACAGTTATGATTTTGTCACTATATGCTTTACTAACAGATTTGATATGATTTCAAAATTGGTGAGTAAAACTTATACCAACGGATATATTGCATCAATAAAACCTTATTGTAATGGTTATTGTAATTATACATAATCCGTGTGTAAAACTTGAAATAATTATTTTTAAACATAATTTATCTTTTAAATTTAATTCTCACATTTCAAATTATATATATAAATATACTGAAAAATCAATATATTTAAAAACTAAATTAAAATCAAACTTGTCCATTCATATTGAAAATAAAATCAAGTCTTACAACTATCTTTAATATTACAAAGAAATCAAATTGGTGCATATATAATTACACACATTGTCTCATTGTACCCAGAAGCAAAACATTGTCTAAAGTCTAATTGTACCAAAAATATAAAAAAATTGTCTAAGTCACGAAGTTTAAACAAAGATGAACAAATTAGCCTCCTAATTTGCACCTGCAAGTAAAAATAAAACATAATGATTAATATATAGTTTACTCACTATAGAAAATATTAATAATTTAAATCACATAATTAATATTAAATACATACTATTTTCATTGTCTTTACCGTTGCCTGAACTTGGAGAATTTGAATGGCCTTGGTAATTAGGAGCACTAGAAGTATCTAGAACCTATTCAGAACAATGAAATACAAATTATTAATAAGCCCCCATTCACAAACACCTGCAACAAGTCACCACTATGCCTCCCTAACATGTACCTACCCGCAAAGTACAAATACACACACAAACTTGTTGATAAAACCCGACAAGCTCTTCATCTATAGGGTGGAATATGAAAAACCAGGAAGCACAACTTCATCTTCTTTCCTTGAGATTTAATCTAGAGAGAGCATAATCAAGAAAAACCACATCCATGAGCATGTACACACACACCCTGCCGATTTTGGAATACATTAATACCACTTCCAAAAAAATAAACTACAAAGGCAAGGGAAAAACCTTATTCAGCAGCAGTTTCTTGATGGTAGCAATATCACCAATTTTTATTGCTTCTCTTAAACCCTGAGAGCAACACATTCAATCTAATATAAGAGTTTCAGCAATTAAGATCTCTTGCATAATGGAATATTCTAAATCTAAATAAAAAAACATTCACCTCTCCATTAGCTTCATAATCAATCTACTGTCTGTTTGAGGCAGAATTGAAACCAAAAACATGGACAGTAAGCAACAACCTACTGAATAAATAATAAATGGAAAGAAAAATTCCCAAAATTTAAATACTTTTCTTTCATGATAAAAAAAACACCTCTACCATCTCGCAAAGCTTATTGCAAATAGTAAATATAATAAGGAATGTGAATTACTGTATCTGCAAGACTGGGGCTATCAGTAGCTTGGCCCCTTCTTGCTCTCACATGTATAAAGTCTTGCCATCAGTATATATATATCATAACAAAGCTTTAATAACATAAATCAAACCAAATGGAAGTCATTTGACCCATAATTAGAAAAGCAAGCAAAACAAGCATCTTCAGGTTACATGCCACATCCAAAATAAATAAATTATGGAAAAATATAAATGAACTTGAAAAACTTTCTTACCGCCCCATAATTATTAATGACACCCATTGGTGAAGGATAATTTTTCTAGTTTTTACTAGTATTTTTCCCATCCATAAAACCTGCTAAATGAAAAAGAAGAAAAGAAAAATACACAAAATTGTTTCACCATAAGGGAATAAAACCTGCAAATTCAGCAAGGGAGCGACAGTATCAATCATTCTAAATAAAAATAAAATAATGGAGCACAAATAAATGAAAACTAATATGAGCCCCTTCTAATAGATATATAGTTGAAATAAATAGCATGCTAAAATCTATTGTTGGAACTTCTTTAGAATGCTAGAATCAAAAAGAAAAAGAAGAGACAGGATATAATCTTTACACATATTAACAACTCAAAACAAATTAATGAGCAAGAGAGACCCTCCAGATGCTATGCTAAACTTCTCCATTAAAACCCTGATAATATAAGAAAATTGCACATACAAACCTTGATTATTCTATCTATATCACCCTATTGCAATGATAATGTGATCACAACTAATTTGAACATTCCATTGACTGGCATCCACATATAAACAATTTTATCATCCCACAATAAAAGTTACCTTTCAGCAAATGAGCGTCCTTTCTCAACATCAGCAAAAGCAACCATTAAATCCATGTATTTTATTCAAATGAAACTGCTATTAAGAGAGCTTCTAACCAGCTTTCTAAAGTCATCAACAGTTCTTGGAACATCCTCTTCCAATAGCCTTTCCTCAGCAGCCATCATCAAAGTTATAGACATCACTCCATTTGCAACAGGTTGATCTACTTACAAAGAACCTTCATACACTTAAGTACACAGGAATATTGAAATAAATTCAGCCAAATAAATCAGAAATGAAAAGACATCTGAAAAATAAAATTAATAAAAAATTAACATTATAAACACCAGAACTACAAAAGCACTTCAAAATCATACTTATCTTTAAAAATTGTTGAAATTTATATCACTGCAAACCATAGAATAACAAATTTTTTTTTATTATCATAAAAAGACACAATAATTATCTCCACTGAATATCAACTTATAATTTTTTCTAAATTTGAATATCAACTTTTTTTTTTCTAAATTTCCTAGTTATGAAGAAAAAAAATCTTGCAGCAATTGATCCACGATGGCTTTTTAACTTCGTTTCTCTCTAAATATGCATATGCAGCTACTCCATCTCCATGTGCCTGTGACCTATCAATTAATTTCTATTAGTTATAAGGAAAGCTAAAAACGAATAACTCACCAGAGAACTGGAACAGAAGAGGAGCTGAAACTGAAGAGGGCCAGGGCTTCCAAAAATCTAAGAAAATATGAGAAAAATCAACAAAACGCAAATGGAGTGGGAAAATCTGAGAAAAGTCTAAGAAAACGCACCAAAAAATTTGAGAAGAGGCTTGATGATGCGAATAGCGGTGAAAAAACGCACAGCAGCGGATGCGAACAGCAAAATGCAGAGGAACGACGGCAAAAGAATGCTCACCAGAGGAACGACGGTGGAAGAATGCTCACCGGAGGAACGTTGATGAAAATCCCGCGGTGGTCTTCCATTACTCTCACGGTGTGCTCTGCATTATTCCCACGGTAGTCTAGTGGCACGTTAGACAAAGAAAGGGGGATGGAGTAGAGTAAGTTAATATTAAAATATAATAAACTAAGTTAATATTAAAATATAAAATAGAAAATATATGCCCACGGTTGATATTAAAAAAAAATCTATAATAAACTAAGTTAAAATATAAAAAAATATGAAAACAATTTATGGTGACAAAAATATTTCGGTATAGATAATATATATTCACAATTTTAAAATTATCGCTAATTCTTATAATGACATAAATATATATATAAAATTATAAAATTATACTTATGATTTTTTAAACTGTTATTAAAACTTATAATGATAAAATTATATATCTATAAATAAGTATTATATATACTTATAATTTTTATATGCATCGCTGAAATTAATTATCCGTGATATATGACATTTTTCTTGTAGCGTCTTCACCTCCATTATTCCTTCTTGGACTTCTTTCCATGTTGGCATCTTCTTTATTATCACCTAAATCACAATAGATATCTTTAAGTTTAGCCATATTACTGGATGTGACTTCTTATTTCCATCTCTCTGCAGATTAGAACACGATTCAAACTGTGCAATGCCAGCTTGCAAGCTCCAACTTCTATTCTTGCTTTTACTCTTTCTCCAACTCTTGCTTCTACTACAATAGTGGCTACTACTGCTGTTGTCATAATCCCGGCTGCTTTCTCTCTCTCTGTACTTAGGCCTCCTTTCATAATCAAACTCTACTCAGTCTCTCTCTCTCTCTCTTTCCCGCTCCTTATCCCTTATGATTCTGTCCCTCTCCTGAGATCTATCCCGGTATACTGATAAAATTAAACACTACAGCAAAAGTAATAATCATTCGAGCAAACTAAAGTACCTGATATCTTTGGCCGTGATGATGAGAGACAGACGCAAGGAATGGAAATTCCCAAGCACTTGAATAGTGTTTTTGCATTAGATTAGCTGTGAATTGGCTGAGATGATGCACAGCATAGGTAATATCAGCCCTAGATGTCGTAGATATAGAAGTCTTCCAGTCAACCTTCTATAGGATGCAACATCTTCATATAATGCAAATAGCCAGCATCAGATAGAATGTCCAGTGCATATTTTCTTTGAGAAAGGACTATCCCTTGTTGTAATCGATCTATCCCCAAACCCAGGAAGAATTGAAGTTCTCCGAAGTACTTTATCTTAAATGAATCATCAAGTATTCTTTTGATTAAGTTGATTTTAGTAATGTCATTTTCTGCAAGGATCACATCGTCAATATATATAAGAAAGGCAGTAAAAGAATTGGACTTTTTATTAACAAACACAGAGGGTAGTTTGCCTTTGATTGTCTATAACCAAATGCAATCGACATAGAGGATAACATGGAGAACCATTTCCAACTGGCTTGTTTTAAGCCATAAAGGGATTTCTGAAGTTTACAAACCTTCCTTTTATTTTGTGTTTAAAGACTTGGAGGTGGCTTCATATAGACTTCTTCATGTAAGTCTCCGTGGAGGAAGATGATATTGACATCCAACTGATGTAGTAACCAACCTTTGATGGAAGCAAGTGACAGTGGTAATCTAACAGTGGTCATTTTAACCATTGGTGAGAAGGTATCAAAGTAGTTAATGCTTCGTTTTGTGTATAACCTTTGGTCACAAGACGAGCCTTCTACCTCTTTATTGATCCATTGGCCTTGTATTTAATTTTGTGAACCCATTTGAAGCCAATTGGAACCTTCCTTTCAAGTAGCTCAATCAACACCCTAGTGTCATTTTACTTAAGAGTAAGTAATTTAGAATTCATAGCTTTAATCCAACAATCATGTTGCGCAGCTTTGATTCAGAATTGGTGGAAATGGAAAGTGTAAAGTGTTTGGTGCTTGTGTGAGAGTTTATCATATGAAAGAGAGTTTGATAAAGGATAGTGTACACCTGATGACAAGTTGGCATTAGATGAGCTTCAGAGGTTGTAGTGGAAATCTCCTACATAAGTGGGTGGCTTTCTGCTTCTTGTTGAGTGTCTACCAGGTGGAGCTAGTATTTGTTCATATATGATATCTGATGATGGTGATGCTGAAGGTAGTAGTTGTTGTTGACAGGAGTGGGACATGATTTGCAAGTTCTAAATTCCTATTGTTTGATGGAGGAAGTGTAGGCATTATGTCAAGATCATAGTTGAAAATTGTATGAGGTAATTGTATGTTAGATGTAGTGTTTGATATGGATTCTGAAATTGAATTATGGAAAGGAAACACTGACTCAATGAAAGTTACATTCCTAGAAAAAAAAAAAATTCTCTCTAGAATGAATATTAAAACATATGAAACTTTTAGTACCAAAAATGATATCCAGGAAACATGAATTTCTTAGCTCTAGGATCAATCTTGGTTCCCGATGCTGACAAGGTTGATGCAAAACAAAGATATCCAAATATTCATATGGGGATTTGTTTCCAAGGACTGGTGTGGGTAATTTATTTATTAAGAAAACTGAATGTTGTATTGCATAAGACCAGAAAACTTCTGAAAGATTGGCTTGAAAAATTAAGGCTCTTGCAATACTAAGAATGTGTTAATGCTTTTTCTTTCTACTCTAGCCTTTTGCTGAGGTGTCTCTACACAAAAGGTTTGATGAAATATTCCTTTTGAATCATAAAAATCTTTCATTATGAATATTGCTCCATTGTCACTTCTGATGGTTTTTACTTTTGTATTAATTGGTTTACGACAATGGTGACAAAACATTTAAGGTCGTGTTGAGCTTCAAATTTTGACTTCAGTAAGTAGACCCATGTGTGTGTGTCCACCACAGTAATCTACAATTGTTAAAAGATACTTATGACCATGCACAGACAGTGTAGAGATTGGACCCCAAATATCTATATTAATGAGATCAATAGGAAAATAGCTTTAGAGTCACTGAGAGAGTATGGTCAATGTCTTTGTTAGCATAATGACAGATGTAACAAACATTAGTCTTTGCACAAGAATTGTAGGGAAAGAATTTTGCATTACATTCGGACATTTGAAGGAGGGGTGTCCTAGTCTATAATGCCAAAGCTCAAAAGGTCTCATAGGTGTTACATTTACTGAATGGGCTGTTGATGAATTTACATGGGAGATTGTGGATAATGTGAGGCTATCATCAGGTAATACAACCCCTCTGAAGCCTTAGCTGTACCAATCGTCTTCAAGGAGCTCAAATCCTGAATCAGACATTTATCAGTTGAAAATGTGAGCTAACATTGAGCATTGGCAACTGAGTTTAGTGATAGATATCAAAATTGAAAGTGAAAGTAGGTATGTAAAGGACATCAGTTAGGAATAACATATCTTAAAAAATAGATGGTGCCAACAAATTTAGCAACCACTTGGCTGCCTTTAGGTAACTTCACAATAGAGGTTTTATTCTCTTTTAGGAAGTAAAAGAAGCCAAGGAAAAACACATATGATTAGCGGCATCATTGTCCAATATCCATTTGCTGGGTTCTAAAAGTACTGAGGAAGAAATATGTTTACTTGAGGAATGATTGGAAAGACTTTGGTCATTAATGGCATTGACTTGGTTTGAAGAATGCAGAGTTTGCTGGGGTTCCCGATTCTGAATTAAACCCAGAATGCTTTGGTATTGCTTTGGAGTAAAATTGACATTCGAATGATGTTGCTTTGCCCCTAAAGGATTAGACTGTTCAGTGATTGCGGGAAAATCTGAGGTTTCGAAGTTTGCTACTACCATTGTATTCTTGAATTTGAATCCTGGAGGGAAGCCGCTTTTCTTGTAACATGTCTCAACAGTGTTCTTTGTTCTACCACAGTAAGTGCAAACTTTTATTCCTCTAGAAGACTGGCCTCTACCCTATGTTTGCATGGGATATGATGAACCTGTACCATAAGATTGAGGTCCATTACATCTACCAACAGAGAATTTCTTCTGGTTCAATGAATTACCAAAAAAACCACCAATGGCTAATAATGCCTTTGGTTCAGTAATAATTCCAATATGCATTTGCCTTTTTTCTGGCACTACCAAAGAAAAGGCTTTATTGAAGGCAAAGGTTCCATCGACACAATCTAACATCCAACCACAAAATATTGGTCATCAAGACCATTCAAGAACTGTATCACATAATCATCTTCTTTTTGAGTCTTAATCTTTTTTATTATATCACAGTTATAAGGCACAATGCAAGAATGTTTAGGAACTGGCTTGAATTCAGTCAATTCATCCCAAAGAACCTTCAACTGAGTGAAATAGCTAGAAATAGATAATTTACCTTGTCTAAATGCAAAAATCTCTTCTTGTAAGTCTAAAATATGGAACACATTGCCTTGACTGAATCGATCCTTCAGATTCGCCCATATTTTTTATGCCTTGTCAATCCATAGCACACTCTACGCAATTTCATGAGAGACAATGTATGAACCAAAAAACAAGCATCGTGTTGCATCTATCCCAAGCTTGATGAAGAGGATCACTTTCATCAGGAGCTAGTAAATATCCATCAATGAATCCCTGCTTGTTCGAGTGTAATGCCATTTTCATGGCTCCTTCCCAAGCATGGTAATTTGGACCAGTGAGAATTGGTGAAACGGGCACCAATGTTGGGCTCTCATTCGGGTGTAGGTAGTAAGGATTCAACTGCAAATGATCTGCATTGGCATCAACAGTACTCTGAAAATTTTAGCTGGAGGACAAGGAATCTGCCATTGAAGAAAACTTCAAGTTATGATTTACAGGTGCACAGCAGAGCTCTACGAATAGAGCATTGATACCATAATGAGATTTTGTTAAGGGAGTGAAAATGAAATCCTATTGAATAAAGAAACCGAAGGTCACACATATACAAATGAGATTTACAAGTGATACATGACTCTGTTCTAACTAGTAACCGAAATAACAGAACATAACCAACAAAACACTACACACACACACACATATATATATATTGAAAGTCACTATTTTCTATCATGTGCATTATCTTGGAGTTGTCTATCTTGTTTTATTTTTTGTGTCATATTATATATACATATTTCTCTAAAGATCATAAATGCAGATATATTAAATGTTGATTTGAATATCTATATAAGCACATATCAACTTAAAAATTTTTCACTAACTTCATGTGATTTTTCTTCTGCTTTTGCATTTGGCAATAACCTGTCCACCAAACATCATTAATGATTCTCTGTAGTCTATATGTGCACTGCTACATTCCAACCCTATTTAATCTTGTTCACTAACAAATTATGAAAGTATTTTAACGGCATTATCCCAATCTTAATTTATGTAATAGATAAAATAGGACAATTCTACAATGCATTGGATTTTTAACGTTAAACATATATGTATACATTTTAAACAGCTATAAAATAAAAAGAAAAAATATAAACTAATTTTAGTTTATTGAACTATAATGATCATAATCATTTATATGTGCACGTAAAAATTTAACAATAAAAATATTACTATTTTATATAATATAATGTAGAAGTAACCAATAAAATAAGTATTATACTATAATTTTGAATCAGGAAATATTAAGTTAACTGAACAAAAATGAGACGAATTGTACTATTCATGTTTTTTGGGTAAGGTTTTTACAAGTTGTAACCTCGGTTGGGATACTGAGTTGCAAGCTATGGGCCTCCAAGTTGCTTACTACTTAACCACACCATTATGGGTTTATTAAACTTTTTTTTATTAGTGTTACCATCACTTGTTATTATTATGCAATGAATAAAAAATTATTTAATAAAATTTACTAATTATAAAGTATTACATCATCTGAATTTAATTTAAATATCACAGAAAAATATATATGAAACTAACTATATTTAGAAATATAAATAGGAAACTAAATATTCAGATAAAATGTATAATAATATATATGACAATATTGTACTAGTTTAATTAACATAAATTCTTTTGATTAATTTATGGAAGAATCACTCTTAAATTAGAAAATTCAAAGGTCAATAATAATTTGGCTAGGCATATGTGCTCCTAACTAGATGTATTGTAAATGGTTTTATTTTAACAAGAGAACTTACTAAAATTAATATTTATTGTAACTTAAAGTAAGATGGACCAATACAACATTTCTTTTGACAACAATATTTTTTTGTTAAAGAACCTGTATAAAAGGATATCCACTGTAAAAATATAAATATAGATTGATTAAATTCTTCTATAAAAAAAGATAGAGTCACGATAAATAAGATTAGTCACAAAATCATAGAATTCATTCTAATTTATATCTTAATTGCCAACCAAAATAAAATTAAACATATACTAATAGAAGTAAATTTTACACAAGCAATCAATATGGAAGTGTATCAAGTTGCAACACCTCTTTCCCCTAGAATTTGATAATATCATGAAGTCATCAAATATCACAATTTTTCTAAAGAAAATGGATGATGTCCAATTGCAGAAGATAGAAAATGATTAATTGGCTACCTATAACAATACTAAGAAACTCAAAATCTCAATTGTTTCATACAATACGTTACATAAGAACAATTCTTGTATTTAAAAATTAAAGTAAATTATGACACAATGCAATTTGGAAGAAGAATAAATTAAAAATAAAATGTATAAGCATTTGTTTAGATGAATTTTAAATAATAAAAACATTATATAGCAAAACATATTGTAAAAAAATTAAATAGCAATGTATAATGTAAAATAATTAATTATAAATTAAGGGAAACCTCTTTATGATAAATTTCGAAAAACTTCCGTGAAAACAATATTATTTTCTTTTTAGATAATTTCTCTTTCTTGTCAAGAACTAATATTTTTAGCTCTTGTTTGTTTCATACACTAGAAATGACAACATACAACTGATCATGGCTAAATATTGGTGTTCAAAGGAATAAACTAAAATGAGACAGAGATTGACCTTGACTCTTGTTAATTGTCATAGCAAAATAGTACAAGAAAATCAGAAATTAGCTATAGAAAAATCTATCGCTAATAGGCAAAAATCCGTTGTCAAATACAATTTGGCAATGGATTGTGCCGATGCCAAATCCTAAGCAAAATTGCTCCACGCTAAAAAAGAGTAAGGGAAGGCCGACTGTTGCTAGCCGTTGCCAAATCCTAAGCAAAATTGCTCCATGCTAAAAAAGAGCAAGGGAAGACCGACTGTTGCAAAATTTTGGCAACGGAATAGCCCGTCGCCAATCCGTTGCCAAAATAATGCCACATCAGATCACAAATTGATGCCAAATGTCATTTTAGTAGGGGAGACATTTGTCGCCATCTGTTGCCAAAATATGCCATGTCATCATATTTTATTATTACGAGATTGGAGTTTAACAATGGAGTTTCCGTTCTATCCGTCGCTAATTGGTATTCAGTGATAAATATTATCTACTTTTTTTTTCTTGTGCTCTACCTCTGTTGATTCCTTACAAGTATATTGAATTTTTTATAAATTATAAAATCATAAAAAATGACTTGAAATAAAAATGCTCATATATATATAACAAAACACTGTAAGCATAACCCATATTATGTATTGAGCTCAACAAGTTTTCAAGTGCTGTCATTAGCTCAATAAGTATTCAAGTGCTGTCATCCAAATGATCTAACTTTCTGATCAAGTGTCATCAAAATATATTGACAACATAACAAACAATGCTATACATAGAGCTAAACAAGTTCACAAAATGATTTACATAGAACTAAATAAGTCTGAAACTTTACTAGATTCCTAAAAATAATTAGTAAAATTTCATCTTCATTGCATGGAGGAATGCAGGCCATTTGATGATGTTTGTGCAAGATTCTCTATTAGAAAACTACTAGCTAGTTGCTTAACTGCTGTTTGCACCTCTTGATGTGCCACCTTTTGAACCACAGCTCTTACATCTCCCAGTCTCTTTTCAATCTCCCGCTGGACAGCTTCTTCAAACTCAAGTGTACTAGCATAATCTTTTGTAGAAGCTTTTGAAGTATCAGCATCTGATTATAATGGGCAAACCACTGATGATTGAGATCCAAGGCCATAAATTCTGCCTTTTGTTTGGCCCACCAACAGCTTCAACCCAAAGTTTTAGCTCTTCTTGACGATCCAAAACATGATCTGTTGTTGAATTATCTTCACCAATCTCAAAGAAATCATCTTCTGCTGCGGGTGTATCATCTTCAACCCCATCAAAACATGGTTTTTCGTCGAACTGAGTGGTCCGTCGCCAGTAGTAAGGTTGAAGCGTTGGGCGTAACGTACTTCGACAACTTGAACTAATTTGAAAAAATTCTTGGGGTAGGCATGTATTTATATAAATATTTAAATCAAATTTTGACAAACGTGAAATTTTTTAATGAGATTCTGATTAGGGAGTGAAAATCAAGTCTTATTGAATAATGGACTCTAAGGTCATATATACAAATGAGATTCACAAGCGATACATGACTCTGTTGCAACTACTAGTAACCGAAATAACAGAACATAACCAAAAAAAACGAATAACTCACCAGAGAACTGGAACAGAAGAGGAGCTGAAACTGAAGAGGGCCAGGGCTTCGAAAAATCTAAGAAAATATGAGAAAAATCAACAAAATGAAAATGGAGTGGGAAAATCTGAGAAAAGTCTAAGAAAACGCACCAAAAACTTTGAGAAGAGGCTTGATGATGCGAATAGCGGTGAAAAGCGCACAGCAGAGGATGCGAACAGCAAAATGCAGAGTAACGACGGCAAAAGAATGCTCACCAGAGGAACGACGGTGGAAGAATGCTCACCGGAGGAACGTTGATGAAAATCCCGCGGTGGTCTTCCATTACTCTCACGGTGGTGCTCTGCATTATTCCCACGGTGGTCTAGTGGCACGTTAGATAAAGGGGGATGGAGTAGAGTAAGTTAATATTAAAATATAAAATAGAAAATATATACCCACTGTTTGATATTAAAAAAATCATATATCTATAATAAACTAAGTTAATGTATAAAAAAATATGAAAACAATTTATAATGAGAAAAATATTCATTTGTAGGTATAGATAATATATATATATAGTTTCAAAATTATCACTAATTCTTATAATGACAGAAATATATATATAAAAGGATAAGATTATGCTTATAATTTTTTACACTGTTACTAAAATTTATAATGATAAAATTATATATATGTAAGTATATATTATATATACTTATAATTTTTATATCTATTACTAAAATTAATTATCTGTGACATATGACATTTTTCTTGTAGTGTCTTCACCTCCGTTATCCCCTCTTGGAATTCTTTCCATGTTGGCATCTTCTTGATTATCACCTAAATCACAATAGATATCTTTAAGTTTAGCCATATTACTGGATGTGACTTCTTACTTCCATCTCTCTGCAGATTAGAACACGATTCAAACTGTGCAATGCCAGCTTGCAAGCTCCAACTTCTATTCTTGCTTTTACTCCTTCTCCAACTCTTGCTTCTACTACAATAGTGCCTACTACTGCTGTTGTCATAATCCCGGCTGCTTTCTCTCTCTCTGTACTTAGGCCTCCTTTCAAAATCAAACTCTCCTCTGTCTCTCTCTCTCTCTCTCTTTCCCGCTCCTTATCCCTCATGATTCTGTCCGTCTCCTGAGATCTATCCCGGTATACTGATAAAATTAAACACTACAGTAAAAGTAATAATCATTTGAGCAAACTAAAAGTACCTGATATCTTTGGCCGTGATGATGAGAGACAGACGCAAGGAATGGAAATTCCCAAGCACTTGAATAGTGCTTTTACATTAGATTAGCTGTGAATTGGCCGAGGTGATGCACAGCATAGGTAATATCAGCCCTAGATGTCGTAGATATAGAAGTCTTCCAATCAACCTTCTATAGGATGCAACATCTTCATATGTCCTCTAATTCTGTTTTAGCTTCAGTGTGCTTCCAATTGGGGCGTTAGCTGGTTTACAGCCAAACATCAGCATAGATAGAATGTCCAGTGCATATTTTCTTTGAGAGAGGACTATCCCTTGTTGTAATCGATCTATCTCCAAACCCAGGAAGAATTTAAGTTCTCCCAAGTCCTTTATCTTAAATGAATCATCAAGTATTCTTTTGATTAAGTTGATTTTAATAATGTCATTTTCTGCAAGGATCACATCGTCAATATATACAAACAAGGCAGTAAAGAATTGGACTTTTTATTAACAAACAGAGAGTAGTTTGCCTTTGATTGTCTATAACCAAATGCAATCAACATAGAGGATAACATGGAGAACCATTTCCAACTGGCTTGTTTTAAACCATAAAGGGATTTCTGAAGTTTACAAAGCTTCCTTTTATTTTGTGTTTTAAGACTTGGAGGTGGCTTCATATAGACTTCTTCATGTAAGTCTCCATGGAGGAAGATGATATTGACATCCAACTGATGTAGTAGCCAACCTTTGATGGAAGCAAGTGACAGTAGTAATCTAACAGTGGTCATTTTAACCATTGGTGAGAAAGTATCAAAGTAGTTAATGCCTTCGGTTTGTGTACAACCTTTGGTCACAAGACAAGCCTTATACCTCTTTATTGATCCATTGGCCTTGTATTTAGTTTTGTGAACCCATTTGAAGCCAGTTGGAACCTTCCTTTCAAGTAGCTCAATCAACACCCTAGTGTCATTTTGCTTAAGAGCAAGTAATTTAGAATTCATAGCTTTAATCCAACAATCATGTTTTGCAGCTTTAATTCAGAATTGGTGGAAATTGAAAGTGTAAAGTGTTGGTGCTTTTGTGAGAGTTTATCATATGAAAGAGAGTTTGATAAAGGATAGTGTACACCTGATGACAAGTTGGCATTAGATGAGCTTGAGATGTTGTAGTGGACATCTCCTAGATAAGTGGGTGGCTTT
This sequence comes from Castanospermum australe, assembly GCA_019955255.1. Lineage (NCBI taxonomy): Eukaryota > Viridiplantae > Streptophyta > Magnoliopsida > Fabales > Fabaceae > Castanospermum > Castanospermum australe. The sequence goes on along the minus strand of NSJW01000336.1, from coordinate 156,350 downwards.
CTGCTTCTTGTTGAGTGTCTAACAGGTTGAGCTAGTATTTGTTCATATATTTGATATCTGATGATGGGGATGGTGAAGGTAAGTAGTTGTTGTTATGACAGGAGTGGGACATGATTTGCAAGTTCTAAATTCCTATAGTTTGATGGAGGAAGTGCAGGCATTATGTCAAGATCATAGTTGAAAGTTGTATGAGGTAATTGTATGTTAGATGTAGTGTTTGATATGGATTCTGAAATTGAATTATGGATAACTCATAGAAAGTTACATTCCTGGAAAAAAAAAAAATTCTCTCTAGAATGAATATTAGAACATATGAAACTTTTAGTACCAAAATGATATCCACGAAACATGAATTTCTTAGCTCTAGGATCAATCTTGGTTCCCGATGCTGACAAAGTTGATGCGCCAAATATTTTGCAATGGATTAGTGAGGAATTATCTCTTGCCAATTTTAGCTAAGGATGTGTTTGTTTCTAATCTGTCGCTTATTCACAAATTTCTTTTAAAAAGCTTCAAATCAATTGTCTGTTGCCAATTTCATTGCTAAAGTAAACTATTGGCTAGGGATATAGTTTTCGTAGCCAAAATCTGTAGCTAAATTCTATTTTTCTTGTGGTGTAGACTGATATTGCACATTATTGTCCATATGGAATTTAAATGACAACCTAGAATCTGAAGGAGTTGATACCATTGTGGAATATATAACTTCTATCAAACATCGCACCCAGAGATAACTTCACTTTCTAACACATGGTTACCAAGTTGAGTTATTATTAAGCTTGTACCATTGTATATCCCAAAGATTGATCTATATCTCTGAGAGCATAACAGGAGCACCAATTTTTAATTTTAGCACATGATTTAGGAGACCATATCATTGAATACTATTTAAAAATTCTAAGGTGTGAGATCTTCATTTCTAAATGTATTCTGAATGCATTCCAACAGTTTTGCAAATACTTTTAGTACTTAGATAGGTCTTTTCTTCACCAAAAAAGATAGAAAGTATGTACTCGTTGATTGAATCTATAATATCACGAGTAGGTGCAAGAATGACTCTATCTTGCATGTAAGTTGAGTCATGCATATTTTGCAAAAAAAAAGGGAATGTACTATTGAAAATAGTTGCAAGTGGGTCATTTTCATCCTTTAAAAGGGATTCATTGGGTGTTTCAGCCATCCCTTCACTGTTATTAACCTCATCAATAGTACCATCTTCGATTTTCAAGATCCATTTTGAGAATTGTCTTATATTAGTGGATGCAGAATCAGACAAACTTGTTAGTCTCATATTTTATGACAATGTTAGCACCATACAAAATGACCACAAATAACATGAATTGATAGTAGCAAACACAATATCTTGTGTGCTACCCTTTGTGATGACTGGTTGCCTGAAGTCTCAACCTTAAATTGTAACCTTGCCACCAAAAGGTTGTTCCAAGCTCAATGGATTAGATAATCTCATAATATCTCTCAATAGTCCCATCCAATGCCTCAAAACAATATATGAGTCATTAGATCTTCATCCCATATAATTAGACTTGTTCTTAACTGAGCCAAAGCACTAGGCATGGCAATGGGGAGGGTAGGGGCAGGTTTTCTCCCACTCTGACCCTGCTCCGCACCCTCTATTTCTTGTGAGAACCCACTCCTACCCGGCCCTGTAGGTTTTGAATGAAAAAATCCGAGCCCTGCAACATAAACAGAGAACCCGCATCCTACCTGCACATATGATCATTCTAGTTATAAATTCATAAAATAATCTACTAAAATATAAAAACAGCTATAATATGATATAAACTAAAATATATATTTCAAGAAGAATACAAACTCTAACAAGTTAGAAATTAAACAAGTTAATAACATGATCATTTCTTTTTTGGTAGAATAACATGATCAATTCTAAATATAATAAAGTCATAGAAATTAAAATATTGGATATGAAGTCAATAAAGAAAATAAAGTCCAGCACTTGCTTTTGCATAACTCTTCGTCATGTAATCAACTCTTCACCATTCTCCTCTTCCTCATCACTAATTGTAATATAATCTATGAAAATGAGAGAAAAGTAAAAAATATTGAAATATTAGGAGTGCAGGACGGAGCAAGGTAGATCATTTCAAACCCCAACCTGCCCCGTCCCGCAAGTAAAATGAATACTATCCCACCCTGCCCTACGTTGGGGCAAGTTTGGGTAGGACAGATTAGGTACCCGCGGATCAGGGCGTATTTACCATGCCTACAAAGCACTTGCATAATATTGCAAGTAGAATCTTCATTAACAGTCAAAGGAATTGTAAACCTAGAATAAGTAGTTCTTCTGCTAGGAATCAGAAGTGCTGCTATGCCACTTGAAACAATAGTGAGCACAATTTCCCCCTTGGATCTCAAGGCTCCAAACCAATGTTTTCCATATGAATGTTTTTCCAGTTCTTCCATAACCATAGATAAAGAATGCCCCTCCTTGATTTGTTAAGACATCATCCATTATAGTATCATAAACTTCTTTCTCTTCAAAATTGAAGCTGGATAGCAGTTGTTTATGTTCTTTGGCAAGAGAGAACCTATTATAAGAAAGCTTATCCTGAATAAGTTTGTTATGTGTTTCGAAAATATTAACTTCTAAAGAAGACATTGGAGGATAATTCTTAAGACTCTTTCCAATACTTTGTAGAAGCTTTTCAATTTTAAATAGGCAAAGATCTTTCAACTGATCATCAAAAGGGATTAAATTTGGGGGACAAATAGAAAGCTATGTTATTGTACACATAATAATGTATTAATTAAAATTAAAAAATTAAGAACATAAATATTACCCTTATTTTATAGTAATCTCCTTTGAGAATATAGTATATCTTCACTCAATATCTACTAACATTGTTCCCAAACATATTCTTGGCTAGACAGACTAATTGTGAACAACAAGAAGCAAAAAGCCTCCTCAAGTAGTGACCAAAACCCCAATGGCTTGCTTCAACTACGGCGTCAATGTATTCTTTTCATCAACCAACAATCTTAATGCATAACATACATCCTTAGGAGAAGTATATTGAACTCCATTTACTTTCCAAATATCGTAATAACATGTATGACATGCATAACATGCATACTTCAAAACTTATTTGTCATGAATAAAAGTTGAATACTAAAAGTTAATTTGTAAAGCATGTCTAGTAGTCTTATAAAATTTACTATTCTGAATAACTCCAAACTAAGCGATATCATAAATATTCCTTTCCTTCGCAAGTCCAATGAACCTTTGAACAAATGATCACTTCACAGTTGCATTGATTCTACCATCATTTTGATCTTGCAACACCATTTTTATGCTATTAACTTCGTTAGGTAAGTTTAAGCTAGGTGTAGTCCATAATCTAACAATCTTGACCTAAATCTTCCAAAATTATTTCAAAGCAGAAATGTCATCAACCTTATCAAATTTTCCTGCCATCAATCTATAATAAATAAAAAAATAAAGAAAAATTATAAAAAAGAAAAAGAACACAAACTACAAAGAAGAATAAGAGTGAACCGTCAAAGGAAGAATGAAGTGAATAACACATATAAAAACACAAATAATCTAACTAGAAAGAAAGCAAAACAGATAAAAGGAAAATAGTATGAAGGCTTTCCAAAACAGCTCTTCTTTTACTTAAAAATTCTCTTCTAAAGTTAACAATACAAATATTTATATCATGACGTAATAACCAATATTATTTGTATAATAATTGGGCTTTTTGTTATTTATGTAATTAGAATATTAGTCAGATATATCTTGTTTATATTCTTATCTATGATTAGAATAAATATATTAGAGATTAACCTAATTAAATTTTAGTCAAATAAAACTCATAGTATATTTCCTTTTCTACTTTTGTTATTTTAGCTACAAAAATATTTTTTGTAGCTAATCTGTAGCTAATTAGGTTTGGATTAAAGCATACTGTTAATTTCATTTAGCGCAAATAAGAGATCAATTTTATTGTTGGACTTTTGTTGTTAAGCACCTCATAGATATGAATTATGTTATTAGGCTTTATTATGGGCTAAGCCATAATGGGTAGGCTTAACCCATTTGTTAGGATCAAGGAGAGACCCGTATCTTTAGCCACTCAAGAGGTGTTCGTTGCCCTATTGAGACTAACACATTTGTAGAACACTGAGAGGCAAAAGGATAGTTTTCTCTCCTTCTTGATCAAATCTCAATTACAGTTCAATGCACATGGCTTCCGTAAATTCATCTTCATCCTCCTATCTAGGTAATTCTAAATCCCACACTATTATTTGATGTTAAGTTATACATTCCATGATTTAAGGTTAGATAATTATGGCTTATATGGATTTTTATAGATTTATTGCTCATACAAAATTTAGCAATTGGTGTCAGATCTTATTTAACCATGATTATGGCTTTATAACTTTACCCTAATTGGTTGAATTTTGTATTGGGTAGTGAGGATCCATGGTATAGTTTTGGTTTTCATGTGTGATACTTATAAATTTTTAAAATTTGCTTCCTTTTTGCTGATTCTTGATTCAATCTGAGAGCAATTCATTGAATACTTATAAGCTTCTCCAGATTGTAAGTTTAGAAACTCAAATAGTGAATTACAGAGGGCAAATTGTGTAGAAATCATGTTAAAAGCTGTGAAGAACCCTAAGCTTTTCAATTTTGATTGAGCCTAGATTTTTCTTAACCTAATCTCCAAAATTTCTTTAAGGGTTTTGTAGAGCATGAAATTTCGGTTCCAACACCACTGGAATCACTCAATTCTGATGATAAACGAGGGAGAAATTGAAGAAAAAAGGTTGAAGGGCGGCGTAGATCTCAAATCGAGTTGCGCAACCTAGATTTAGGGAACCCCACGTGCACGCCCACTTTGGAGCTGAGCACGTGTTGGCGCGTGGTACCAACATGCTTGGAATTTTTAATTGCCACCTTGGCAGATGGCTTCCATTCGCCCTAGCCCAAATATTGGTGCATTTTGAATTTTTTATTTTTTGGAATAATTACTTGTTTTTCCTAATTTTAAAATATATTAAAATCATATGATGCTCTTCGAATTTGCCCTAAAAATTTTTCTGGAATGTTGTCACATTGTTGGACATATTATATTTTGTACATTCTCGGATGTGACACTGTTTACATGCCAGAAAATTTTTTCAATATGTTATGTGCATATATAAATTGTGTAAATCTTGAAATTGTGAATTTTTTTGTAACTTTTGGTGCAAATTAAATTTTGGAAGTCCACTTTTGTGATATTTGACATTATTTTGGCCACTTTGTCTGGTTGAGCTTGCCTATCGCGAGACCAATTATGACAAGGTGTTATGTTGATAGTAATTTTGTTGTGTTTGTATTGGGAACTATGTTAATGATGCACTTACCCTATCGGTTTGCCTTTATTCAAGTAATTTTCGATGTTTTAGTGGATACATTAAAATATTATATTTTTAGAGTTCTCAGTATTCTATCGGTATTAGCTTTAGGGGACATAATATTTAATGCTTATGGAAATTGCTTAAGTATTGTGATCCAAGACCTTTAGGTGGGATTATAATTGCATAATAGCTTTATTTATGTTTAATTGCTGTTGATAAATATTAAAGATAAAAATCTCCCTTTGGTGTATTATTTTTCAGCTTTTCCTATGCATATAAATGCTTTAACAAAGATGAATAGGACCAATTACGAGGATTGGTTGAATAAGTTAAATTGTTTTTAACCATCTCTAATGTTGATCTTGTCCTTATTGGGGATGAGCCCAGTAAGATCACACTTGCTTCTTTTGCTATAGACAGGGCTAAACATGAAAAGTGGACACACTCCAATAAAGTGTGCTTAATGACTATAAGGTATAGCATGGAAAAGACCACTAAGGAAAGTATCCCACCAACTGAGAATGCCAAGGAATTTTTGAAATCTGTTGGCAAGAATTTAAAAAGTTTGATAAAGCTGAAAAGGCCCATTATCTTTCTCTGCTGGGAAAGACAGTATAATGGTATTAGTGGGGTTCGCGAGCATGTCATGAAGCTCGTAAACTGGTACAACAAGTTAAAGTGTATCAAAGTTGAATTGAGATAGAGTTACTTGATCTAGCAAGTGTTTGATTCACTACTGCCAGAGTTTGATGTTATGAGGACTTCATATAATGCCCAGCAAAATGACTGTAGCATTGATGAGCTAATTTTAATTCTTACTCAAGAGGAGAAAATAAGGAAGAAGGGCAAGTCTCCCATTATGCAGTTGACTTCACATAAGAGTGACGATAAGAAGAAGAAATTTCTGAAGGGTAAAGTTAAAATGAAACAATTTAAGAAGAAAATGAGTAACAAGTCTAGACAGTCTTCTGAGAAATATTATGAGAAGAGTTCTGCCAATAAGCCCAAATCCTTCTTTTAAGGAAATTGCAAATTTTGTCATGTATTTGGGCACAAACAAGTAGATTGTTGGAAGTTTAAAAACTAGCTTGAAAAGAAGAAAGGTACCCTTTTAGCTCTAGTTTATTTTGAGTCAAATTTTGTTGATGTTCCCTCTAATACATGGTGGTTAGATACTTGTGTAACTATTCATATTTCAAACTCTTTGCAGGAGTTCAGAAGTAGGAGGAGGCCAAATGAAAGAGAACTTATGATCACAGTGGGAAATGGAGCCAGTATGAAAGTGAAGCACATAGAAGTAGTTTCGTTAAAATTATATATTGGACATGACTTGATTTTAAAAGGTATTGTTAATGTACCTTCCATGAGAAGGAATTTGGTCTCTATTTTGATTTTGGATAGTTGTGGTTACTTATTTCACTTTAGTAATAAAAGAGTGACATTATATTATGATTCTGTTGTTGTTGGCTCTAGTGTATTATGTGATGGTTTGTACCACTTGGATGTCATTAGTGTTGACCAATAATATTTCGATGTTAATACTATCGTTGAAAATAAACGTGGTAAAGTTGCTGAAAATTCATTTATGCTTTGGCATAGGCTCAACGAGTTCAGGGTTCTGTTGTCCTACTCACTTTACTAGAGTTATTGAATCTGATCGGGTAGTTTATTTTAAGAATGAGTTGGAGTATGGTACTAGTCTAAGGCTATGTGTTGTTGATTTTAGAGAGAAGGGAGTTGTTGTTTCTACACCTATTGTTCCTGTTCAGGAGATAATGACTTCTCCTATGATCTATGATAATGCTGTTAATCCGGTTATTGGTGTTGATATTCCTCAACAAATTGAAAATTATGAACAAAATTGAGTTGTTGTTTTGACTCCACCTAGAAGATTAGAAAGAGTTCCTACATCTACTGAGTCAACAAGATTTAGAGATTATTTTATTTATTTACAGGAACATGAATTTAATTCTATTAAGGACTCTGATCCTATCTTTTTTCAGGAGGCAATATCTAGTCCATATAATTCACAGTGGTTAGTTGCTACGGAGGATGAATTGGCTTATGTGAGAAAGAATAATGTTTAGGAGTTAGTGGAGTTACTTCCTAGTTACAGAACAGTAGGATGTAAATGGGCCTTTAAGACCAAATGTGATGCCAGGGGTGAAATAGAGAAATATAAGACCAGACTTGTTGCAAAAAGTAATAACCAGAGAAAAGGCATTGATTATAAGGAGACATGTTATGATGGCACTGGTGGCTCAGTTTGATTTAAAACATCACTAGATGGATGTCAAAATAGCGTTCTTGAATGGTGATCTATATGAGGATGTGTACATGGATCAACCTGATTGTTTTGCTGAAATTGGCAAGGAGTACATGGTATGCAAATTGAATTATGATTTGAAATAGACTTCTAGACAATGGTATTTAAAATTTGATGAGATTGTTTGCTTCCTTGGTTTCAAGGAAAATGTTGTTGATCAGTGTATTTATCGGAAGAATAGTGAGACTAAATTTATCATTCTTGTGTTGTATGTTGATGATATTCTTTTAGCCAGTAATGATGTTAGGTTCTTATATGAGATTAAACAAATGTTGACGTCACATTTTAATATGAAAGACCTTGGTGATGCTTCCTTTTTTTGGGCATAGAGATTCATCGGGATAAATTGCGTGGCAATCTTGGTTTATCTCAAAAAAGTTATGTTGAAAGAATTCTGAACAGGTTCAACATGAAATCCTATAATCCTTGTACTACACCTATTCAAAAGGTGAGAGACTTTCTAATACCCAGTGTCTTAGGAATGATAAAGAAAAAGTAGATATGGAGAAGGTTCTATATGCTTCCGCTATTGGTAGTTTTATGTATACTCAAGTTTGTACACGTCCTGATATAGCTTATGCTATTAGTGTGCTTAGGAGATACTTGAGCAAACTTGATGTGGGTCATTGGCAAGCTGCAAAGTAAGTTATGAGGTATTTACAGGGTACTAAAGGCAATATGCTCACTTACAAGAGGTTAGATCACCTTGAGGTGATAGGCTATTTCGATTCTGATTATGGTGGATGTCCTAATGACCATAAATCCACATCAGGATACATCTTTATGTTAGCAGAAGGAGCTGTTTCTTGGAAAAGTGCCAAACAGACACTTACAGCTAATTCCACTATAGAAACAGAGTATATAGCTTACTATGAAGGCACACGCCAAGCTCTTTGGTTGAGAATTCTGTTTTCAAAATTTAGTGTTGTGCAGAGTATCGTTATGCCTCTTATATTTATTGTGATAACTCTGCTATGGTAAGCTTCTCTCAGAACAAGAATACCAAACGTTCTAAACATTTTGACACCAAGTATATGTTTGTTAGAGAGAAGGATCAAGAGTTATAGACTTGTATTGAATATACGCCTACGGAACAAATGATTGCAGATCCCCTAACCAAAGGTTTAACTATTAAAACTTTTATAGATCATATACCCATATGGGTCTTGTGAGATCTTTTGATGCCTTGGGTTAGTGAGAGTCTATTTTGTTATAGTAATATTGTGTTTGGTTATTATGTCTTGAGATCTTAAATAAATTTTGTTGCTATTTATTATTGCTATATGATATTGTTTATTGATGCACAATTTTATTTATGTATTTATTATGGCATATGTTAGAGACATTTTGGACCCAGTCTCATTTTGTTATATTAAGATATTTTGTTAAATCTCAGTTAACATATTTGGTCGATGTTAGGGCCCTTTTGTTTGGAATTGCACAATTAATCACATTTGGCGCGCTTTTTCATATATATTTTGTATTTCACATTTTGTTTGGGTCACCGAGATGTAAGTATCTTGCATGCATGATATCAGTACTTCTATTGGGTATGATTTTCTGTATTGTTGAGGTACTTACAATCTCATTTTGGACCAATAGTTGAGTGTACTAGCTCAATTTTAATATCTTGTGGCTACATATTGTTTAATTAATTTGGATAGTCTAACTTATGTAGTCTAAGTGGGAGAATGAAAGATTTTTTCTATGCGGACTAGTATAAATCATTACACATTTGGTAAAACCCAGATTAATAAGATGTCAAAATATTAGAGCATATTGTTAATTTCATTTAGCTCAAATAAGTGATCAATTTTATTGTTGGGCTTTTGTTGTTAAGCACCTCATAGATGTGGATTATTTGTTACTGAACTTTATTGTGGGCTAAACTTATCTTTAGCAACTCAGAGTGTTGGTTGTCCCATTAAGATTAACACAATTGTAGAACCCTGAAAGGCAGAGGGATACTTTTCTCTCCCCTTTGATCAGATCTCGATTACAGCTCAATGCACATGACTTTTGCAAATTCATCTTCATCTTTCTATCCAAGTAATTCTAAACCCTGCACTATTATTTGATTTTAAATTATACATTCCATGATTTAGGTTTAAAGAATTGGGGCTTATATGAATTTTTATAGATTGATTGCTCATACAGAATTTAGCATGATATGCTTCACTAATTTTTTTTTTTGTTTAGGTAATAATTTCAATGGATTGATATAAAATTAAGTTTATAATTAATAATTAGACGTAATCATTGAATTGTTATAAAATTAAATTCATAATTAATGAAAATCTGGTAGATAACTTTTAAGAAATTTTTGGAAGAAAAGAAGTTTACATGAAAAAAGAGTTTTTGAGGGAAGTTATTACTTTTATATATTATAATAAATAATAGATTGAAATGCTAGTGAACTTATAAAAAAAATATTAATATGTAAATTTTTTGGGTGTATAAATATTATATTTTTAATGAGTATAAAAAATTGTACGTATATATCATTACTTCATATTTAATAATATACACTCAATGGCAATAATGATGATAAGGCTTAGATATGCCTTTATTTTTTTTATAAATTATCTAATTTTTTATTCTAATCCTCACTTGTAAAATTATTTTTATTTATATTTTCTCAATTTTTTAATTTTCATCAATGGTTGTGTTAAATGTTTAATTGTAAATCGTAATGATGTAACATGTTTAGTGTTCGAGAGTTAAATTTTGGAAATGCAGTTTGAAATCAAGTAAAATGCTCAACACCCTTTCTACTAGAATAGGAAATTGAGTGAGGTTATATGACCATAATAGAAAGTTGGTTAGTGCTAACCTATCTGACCCGTCATAACACGCACGGAAATCTTACTATTGCCAACACTTAAATTATTAACTAAGATATGGCTACTTGAGTAAGTTACGAGAACTAGTTTCAAAATGTAACATGATAGAATTAGGTAAAGAGAAATAAGGATTAGTAGAGGGATAAAGTACCAAAGAACTTACTTTCACTACTTCCTTCCTGCATAAAAATAATAACCTATTTCATTCCATAAATTCTAAGATGATGATAGTTACTTCCAATGCTTTTTTGACCAAAAACTAAGTCTCCTACTAAAAAGAAAAAAGACTTTCAAGCTGTTTCTAAGCATATGTAACATCAAACAAATTAGTATAAGTTTTATGTGTCTAGTCTTCTCCTAATTCCCCTCTCTTGTTTAGTCTAGGCGTACTTATTCTATTTGTTTTCCTCTTCGTACTATCTCTTTACAAACTTTTCCAACTTTCTCATTATCTAAACTAATTTTCTTGGTACATGTTCTTACTTGTTTTTGAGGAATTGCTTAACGACGCCAGAAAGCTCTAATCGACTAGTCGTCCATGGTGCTGATAGGTACCTGCAACACACTTACCTACAAAACACTCCGAAACTCAAGTTACTATTAGAGCAAAATTGGGAAGCTTAGAATTATACATACCTAAGAGTAACCCCTTATGTGCTTAAATAGAGGGTAAAGACCCTTGGGCTTAAAGTGATGGGTTCAATATTTCATTGGGCTTAGACCTAATCAAACCTACCGGTCTACAGCCCCCCACTTGGTAGTCAATAAGCAGAGCATGTCGAGTGCCGAAGTATTATAAGATAATGGTACCCGAGTGCCATGCTGAGGCTACTAGGACTTCTCCATAGTATTTGATATGGTAGATTAAGGCCCTAACAGGGCTTAGAGACAGTTTGATTTAACATGTTGTATTAATTTAAAATGAGAAATGCATTAGCTATACAATATAATTTAATCAAAATTAATATTTGTGACTGTATCTTTCAAATTAGATGGTAAACAATTAGTTTCGGATGGACTCTTAATGGGCTTGAAAATGTTTCACAGTTATAATGTTTGGCTGGATCACCAAAAAATGTCTAGAGTAGCATAACAGTAGTTATAATAATAAGAGTTAATTTTAAAAGTTCAAGAGTGTGGTAGCAAAAGCAACAAACTTTCTTTCAATCTGATTAGTACCAATGTGAGCAATGATAGGGAGAATACCCAATCCATTCCAGCATGCTTAGCTTGAGCAAGATAATCTGATATACTTCTAATTAGCATAATTTATCATACAACATGCCCCAACATTACCATTTCCCATCTGATATCAAGACCATAGCATATTAAAAAATGATCAAATCCTTTCTTCACAATAAGAATAGTGACAATAAACAGCACAAACCAGAATTCTAGAGCTAGAGTGTTATAGTCCATCATGGCATAGTAAATATACTAATAGTAAGATATGCATACAATGACATGCATATAGTTTAAGATAGCAACAAATGATGAGAAATAATTAACATACCAATTGCATTAGAGAAATCTTCGTATGGTGATCCATATTTGCCGGGATAAAACATCACCATTTTAGATCATAAGCCTGCTTGAACATCTGATATGTCGACAGACTACTAAAATATCTATGCTCCCTTGTAGGAATACTGAGCAATATATGTGTACATGCTAACTTATAGAACCAATAAAAATAAAATAGAAGTACCCTGAAGATAGTTGGAGACATTAAAAAGAGAACTAATATGCGGCAGATAACTAGTCATCACTATTCAATTGATCCTAAGTAGCAAGAGAGGCTTCAGATGCAAGCTAAAGTACCATAGTAGGATGAAAAAGAAATGAGAGATACATTTTTTCCAATTTTCTATGATGTGAGTTAAATATAAATAGAACCAAATAACATATTTTCCAATGTGATTTTGGCTAATCTGGCCTTTAGTGCTCGAGAGAGAGGTCGGGGCTTTGTCTTTTGTGCCTGAACTAGAGGACAGGACTTTGATAAATATTCAGTTTTCAGAGAAAATTGAAAGTGAATAACTGCAAGTCAATAATGGAAATTAAAGTAAAGCATTTTGTGCTAAATGAATGTATATAAAGAAACTGAATTAGAAAGTGTAATAATGAAAATTTCAATAATTAGTTAACTTCCCTTGAGATTAAACTTTGTCTAGCCTTTGGACCTGAACAAGAATCTTCATTGGCTCTGTCTGACCTTTGGGCCTGAACAAGTAATTCTCTGTCTTGCCTCGATCTTTAGACTAGATAGGTGTATAATAACTCCATCCGGCTTTTAGCCTGGACGGGCAATTGATAACTCTATCTAACCTTTTGCTTGGATCGGCATGTAATAACTCCACCTAGCCTTTAGCTAGGACGGGCGATTGATGACTCTATCCGACCTTTGGCCTGGATAGGCATGTCTTCATCTTGACTCGGTCTTTAGATAACTCTATCTAGCCTTTGGCTTGGATAGGCATGTAATGACTCCATCTGGCCTTTGGCCTGGACGGGCAATCAATAACTCTATCCGGCCTATGGCCTGAATAGGCATGTCTTCATCATGCCTTAGTCTTTGGATAATTCTATCAGGCCTTTGGCCTGGATAGGCATGTAATAAATCCATCCGGCCTTTGGCCTGGATAGGCAATTGATAAATTTATCTGAACTTTGGCCTGGATAGTTATGTCTTCATCTAACCTATGGATCTTGCCTTGTGGGTGAAGCGATTTTATTTTTTGCCTAGAATAGAAATCATAGAGACAATTGCAATGTAAAAGATAATATCACCAAGACAAAGTGCTAATTAATGGCAAGAATAGCAGATTAGGATAGAAGAATTTGCATAATAATGAAGCAATCCATTCATGGAGAACGTCCTAACGTCCTGATAATAACAAAATCTTCAACAAGCAGTGAAGGAGAAATGCCATCCTATTAATGAACCTTGAAGTTGGGGAATTGTCAAGAATGACAATTTATGTAAATAATGACCAACAGATTTTATACTATTTCCTGCACAAGTTAATTTAACACCACAAAATGATATCCATAAGTAGTATTAGTGTCATGCCAAAGAATTTTGACAAACAATATGAATTGATGCACATTTACTCAAATTGTTGATGTTGTGTGAAGAATGACAAATTTTAGATGTTATGTAATAGTTAAATGCTATGCCAAGTAGAGGAACATTAGTTGATCCTGTCACATTTAATTGAAAATTAAAGCCATGCAACTGCGATAGAAACCAAGCAAACAGTGCCAGTTCAAGATCACTAAAGTGAAACTCAAGTCATTCACATTTTCAAGCAAATATATGTGTGATATAATAAAATATGCAGTGATACTTATCGGGACTCATAACTTGAGCAAGACGTTCTAGAGTATAAATTCTTGCCTTTGACATCTTGCCACTGATGTATGTCTATAGCTGCGGTTAAATGATGTGGTTTGCTTAATAAGCAGCTTAAAGGTTCAATTAAAATCCCTAAGGGGAAACAGCTACTAGTTGCAAGTGTCAATAAATGAGCAATAACATAGTATATTGTAGTGCCGATGTGTAACATATTGTTTACTCCCTCGTTCCAAAGATGCGCATACTTTTAAGTAGATATAAGCATAAAAGAGAACTTGAACATTTGAAAGTCAGCTACATTAATTAGAGTAGTATAGTCCACAATGTTTCTAAAATGAACGCTTAAAAAAGCAGTTCTTGATTTCCTCTCAATCATCCAAATATAGGACTATTTGTTTATTAAGATTCCATATTTCAATCATATGCTTCACACTTGGAAAAATTAAAGTAAGAACAAGGAAAAACACAAAGAAATGACTTTCTAGCCAGAAAACACAAAGGTTAAAAATTTAACTAATGGTTAGAGAAGCATGGGAGTACCATCAGATTCAACGAATTTGACTGAAAACTGAAACATTCTTCCTTGAAATAATTGAAAAATGGAGTTGAGAATAATCTAACAAAGCTTTTGTTAAGAAACTAATTAGCAGGGTTTCATGGATAATTCCACTTTTGAATAACTAATCTCAATGTGCATTGATATTTAGACACATTCTAAATATGACATATATTGAAATGGCATCCAAGCGATCAAGCAATTTAATGATAAAGGTTGAAACATGCAATATATAAGCTGCAACAAGCCACTAGCTTTCAAAATTCTAATTTAAGTGAGAAACACCATTTAATTTCGGAAATGATGGAAATTTATCAACATTTAATCATATTTGCATTTGGTCCAAGGGTACAGTGTGAAATACATTCAAAGAGGTCAAAGTTTTTTCAAAGTAGGAAAACAATCATAATAAACCTCAAGCCATGTGGATAATTATCAACATTAATAAGGTTGATGCCATTAGGCCTTTTGTAATATGAATGTAGGGTAAGATGTGAAAAATTCGCAAGATAATTTATTTATCTATATTTTTGAATTAACGTGAAGTTAAGGCAAAGGTCAACCAAAGGGTATATTATTTATTTATTTATTATTATTATTATTATTTAATGAATCTTGTCTCTGTTAGTTGGTATTTGTCCCTAGTAAATGAGCTCCATCAATTCGCAATATATATATATATATATATATAGCCTACCCTTATTTTCATATTACTAATATTATACTCATAAAAACGTCAAATCTTTATTCATATATATCACAAAGTGGATGGTACTTACAAGTGGTGGGTGTCACAACTCCCAAAGCTAGTAGTAAGAAAGCATTATGGAAGACATGGCAAATATATATAAATTTTCAAATTGTGCAATCATGCAGATTGTTGATTTTCTTAACAACCCTTTCATAAAAATGAGGAAACACATAATGGTCATTCCATTAATTCATTAAATTGAGTAAAGCCCACAAGTTTGTCACAAAAACTCCAAAATCAATTAATTCATCACAGAGACATAAATGCAAACAAATAATGGGCATTTATCATAGACCACAGCCTTTCACAGTTCAGAACATAGAGGATTTCAAATTTTAAGACTCAACAAGACGAATGCCATACAAGAAAATCCAAAACATGCATAAATTATTATAGATAATATTTTCTTAGTAATTTGGATATTAGTCTGCCTCTACACTAAACTAAGAAGACATAGGGAAAAATTATTGAGAACCAAAGATTAACCTTCCAGATTAACTCATGGTGCAGTTCACCATTTCTTGTTTTTGGGATGCTAAACAGAAAGCAAGAATAATAATTATTCAATTACTGATAAAATTATCAGAATAGGAGGAGAGCATATCTGAAATCGCCATTTGCGAAGAGGGAACAAAACTTGATTATGCGACCCATGGCATCGTTGTTGGCAGAGATGCTGAGGCAAACAAAGAGGGAGTGATGTTGCTTGAGTTAAGTCATGGTTGAAGATGACTTGATGTGCAGATTGGCAAGCAATGGCTTGTAGTGGCAGTGACAGAGGATGAGACCATTAAGACTCGCAATGGCTCTCAAATGATGAAGAGTGGCTGCCGAAGGTAGAGACAGGGCTAAGGAGAATCACTTTCAATGAGTTTTTGAGTGCTAGATTGAACACTGAGAAATTTTGGATTGGAAACAACGCTGAAGAATTTGTCATCATGAATTACCATTCCCTCCCAGCTTAAGAGAATGGGAATTTTTTGTAAAAAAAAATTCTCACAGATGGTGCCAACTTTTCTTACCTGTTTACAAGGGACTGCTTGACGACACCAAAAGGCTCCCGTTGACTAGTATTTCATGGTGGTGGTGAGTTCCTATAAGGCACTTTAATACTCAAATTATTATTAGAGCGAAATAGGAAGGCATAGAATTAGGCATACTTGAGGATAATCTCTTCTATGTATAAATAGAGGGTGAAGGCCCTTAGGCTGAATATGATGATAGGTTTGATACTTCATTAGGCTTGGGCTCAATTAGGGACTATCGATCCAATACAATTCTCTAAACTAGTTCAACTGGGCCGAAAAGGACACTTCACCCACTAATAAAACTGTCAAGATAGTATGAGCTTGTCAAGTTAGCCCTGTCATAGTTGCATGGCGGGATGGATTAGTGTTTTGTTAACTCATTTAAAACTAGGCTAAATACAACTTGCCTCGTTTAGACTACAGGTAAAAATGGACCCAAGGTAAGGGTGGGCCAAGGTGACCCACCTAGAAATGAAAATAACAACAAAAATCCAATCTCAAATTATGAAACTTCCATATCCTAAGTGGAGAGTCTAGCTAAAATTTTATTTGAGTGAGAGTTAAGAGGAGAAAGAGATGAAACTTGGCAATTGGGGCTATTGGGAAAGTGTTAAAGCATCAATAAGGGAGCAATCTTTTTAGGAAAGTAGGAGAAGGGTAAAAACTAAGGTTGTCCACGAACGATTAGAGGAAGAAGATCTAGTCATGCTTGGGCAATGGGTAGAGGTTAATGTTATTAAAACGGGCTTAGCCCAACCCACAATAGACAGAAAGTGCTAGAGTGAGTTAGTCAATCCAAACCTATTTGCGTTGTAGGTTTAGGTGGGTTGGGTCAATTTAGTGCAGACTAACCAGCTAAATAAAATTTTTTCATTGAGTAGCCCTAGTTGCTGCACAGTTATGGAAGAACCCACTCCCTAAATCCATTACTTTGTAGAAGCCTTTTCAGAATGGTGGAGTTTCTACTCCTTATGGTAGCTTTGGACAAGAACCTAATCCTTTCTACTTGGGAAATTCATAAACATAAAGGACACAGGCATTAGAGTGAAGGACACCTTGGAATAGTTGAGCAGTTGGATGAGAGACTGCAAGTGCTATGATATTTGCATCTCTAAATCAGATGAAGGAAGAGATGCAAGTCAAGGTGCACAACTTTTCTTGATTGCTTAGCATAAAGGAGATACAAGCCTAATCAAGAATGGTTTGTTTGTAACATATTTCTATTTCTTTGCAATTTTAATTGATTGTTTCCTGTGTCTTTGAGTCGTATCTTCCTTATTAAAAATTATACGATTTTCTTCTTCTGGAAAAGGGGTTTTGTTTATTTAATTTTCTTTTCCTATTTATTTATTTACTATTTATTCATTTTCCTTTTTTTTAGCTCATATATAAATTTCAATTTGGGTAATAGATTTTTTTTTTGGATTGTAAATGTGTAAATATAAAATTTGAAATTTAACATATGGATTGAACCCAATCTCAAATTCAAAATTTCCATTTTAAATTGCTCTAGAGAGAATAGTTCATCCTTTGTAAAATCTCTATAACATTCAAAATTGTAGATTTGTCTATTTAGCCAGCTACCGATCGCAGGACGGGTTAAGAACATTTAACCTGTAACTCAAATGGGCTGACCCATCTTAATCTATTTAAAAGCAAGTTGTTGCGGGGTGGGACAGATTGGGATAGGTTGACCCATCTTGATAATCCTAGTAGAGGTAGGATGGCAGGGGCAAAGGATTCATTTTTTATTTTGCTAAATTATAGGAGTACAAACTCTGTTTTCATATGGTTTTGCAGTGAAATTGCTTCTGCGGTGACCAGAAATGTCAAAAAAAGGAAATGAGGTGGCTTTAGATGATGAAAGGTGGATTATATGAACCTTTTGGGCCTAAGCCCGCTGACATGGACCCGACCCAACCATCCCTGATCTGTCCATGATTGACCCAACTAACCCAAGTCTGCGTCATCCTATATTCAACTCTTCAAGATTCCTACATCTTATTTAATCTAATACGCGAAGAGCTCTCCATGTAAGTGATTCCTTGCCCAAGATTCATGACCATATTTAAAAGTCTGCACTCCTATTTAAAAACAGGGTTAAAACACCACAGGTATATATGCCCAACTTATAAACTTTCTAACTTGGGTATCAGAGTGCCTTTTTCAGGTAATCCCATTACCACACTTGGAAGATCTTTGGCATGACGAGTTGTTACAACTAGACCCCTTTCAGGAGAGTAAGGAACATCTTGCGCCATTTGTGGGAAAAGTTAAAACTTTTTCCTACCACTTCCCGTCATCAACAAATTCACTTAGAGCAATTTCAACCTATAGTGAGAACTCGTAGTTAAAAAAACCAACAACAAAACCCCAATGATGTTAACACAAACCGAGTGACCTAGAACACCATCGACAATTCCAACAAACCAACCCAGCACTCGTGCAGACCATGACGGAGACATCAAGTATATACAGCTGCTCCTCAATATATTGATAAGTTTGAAATAACAGAGAAGTGGGAGGGGACACCTAAAACCATACGTAACCTGAAGCATCTCATATGGTTAGCCTCAATTAACAAAGCATTGAACCCTGAGCTACGTATTCACCGCCTCATCCTTTATGTCATTTCATTATGTCTGTCCCTCTCCCAATTAACTTTAATTTCTCTGCTACTTTGAAGCTATATGATAGATCTATTGACCCACAGAAGCACCTAAACTTGTTCAGTTTAGCCATGCTTCAGGTGGAGAACTTTGACCCCATTAGGTGTTGAGCTTTTCCCAGCACTCTAAAAAAGTTAGAACTACTCTAGTTTTCATTGCTCGAATGTCGGTCAATCAATGGCTTCTCGGAGCTAGCCACTAAGTTCTTAACACTACTAGAAATTATAGTTTCAAAGACAAAACAAATCTGTCACTAGACCATAGAAATTCCATTGTTAATGGATTTAGAGAAAGAATTCGACATGAAACCAAAATCATCACTGACAGCGATGTTGCTACATTCTTAGACACAAATTTTCAAATCCATCGCAATTTAGAGATGGATATATTCTGTCTTTAAAAATTAAAATTTCATCTTTAAATGCCAAACAAAACTGTGTCAAAGAAACCAGTTTAGAGGGAAAGCATTTTGTCGCTAAATGTTTTAATTTTCATCTCCAATGTAGAAAAAATTGGTTGCCAATTAACATTTAGAGACAGAAATGGATATATTTGATTTCGTCTCTAAAAAATGGAGATGGATAAATTTTGTCTCTAAATACAAATCATTTAACATTCAGAAATAAAAATAGACGTCTCTGATTCTGTCTTTGAAAAGTGGAGACGAATAAATTTCACCTCTAAACAGAAACCATTTAACACTTAGAGACAAAAATTTCCATCTCTAATTTTGTCACTAATACTCTATCATTGTAAAATAGCTTATTTTAGTTGTTCAACTGTTAACTTAATTATTTTCGCCTGCATGTAATATACTCAGAATTATAGAATAAATAAATAAAAAAGTCATTTGTTTAACAAAATCTCTAGAAGTATAGTTACAAATGTTAAATTATCCAACATAATTGATAAATTAAACAAAATACATGAAGGTCAAGAAAATAAAAGTAGGAGTCTCCATGAAATTCATTGTCATCAATGTCATCATCATCATATGCACGATCCACCTTTGATGTAGGCTCTATAGGAGTAATGTCCAAGTCCGGTTTTTAAAAGATGCGACAAATCATATCCTCCTACCGGTGGATCATTCCCTCATGTTGCTCAACTCTCTCTTGCAAACTACAGACAACCTTATCCTTCTGTTCCAACTCTGATGATAAAGCTACAATGGTTGTCCTAAGAGCTACAAGCTCTAAGGCAAAACAAGTCTCATATCCATAAAGAAAAAAGTATGGAATCAAAGAGGCAGCCTCCATGCCCAACCATATATGTGTCTTTTTTGTTGATGTCTCTTGTCAGATTGATGGCTAGATCCCTTATCTGCTGCCATCTGTGAGCACCTCTCAGAGACCCTGCTCTGGTACTCCTCCTACAGCAATTTCTTATGATGGCTATATATAATACTCCTTAGTTATGTTAAAACTTATACTTACAGCAATTTCTTATGCCTTCTGAGAGATCACTCAAAAGTATTCCCCTTTCGCGTATAAATCTGAGAGAAGACATCAAAGGCTATAGGCTGGTTGTCACTCTCTGCTCTCTGAAACATAGTAAAAATTTAAAATAACTTATCAATGTAAGTTGAATAAACTTAAAATACATTAAAATACAATACAAAATACTTAGTAACCTCTTCTTGTGTTTTGTTGTTGGGATTGATCCCCTAATGTACAATGTCACTCCCATATCAAATTTCTTGTTATCATTGTTTTCTTTGACTTTTCCAACCAAATAGGGGCCTATTACAGCAAGTCCAATTCATCCTAACTTGCATACGGACTCATTTCTCACGATCTGACCCACTTCGAACCTTATTCATTGCGTTCTTGATTGAGTCAAATCATTTATGGTTGAAGCACTTTCTAATTTGCCTTTCATTAGAAGGCAACTAATTATATTTTCTCTACAATAAAGAATAGGATTAAGTAGTATATTAACAATAATCTAAAATGTGAAACATGTTAACTAATTATTAATTAGAATAAATATTACCCCAAATTCAACGAACCATAAGTTTTAAACCAAGTTGTCCACCTCCTTCCAGTTCCACCAAGCTATTTCAAATTTGGATTTTATAATGGAGGTAATAGTGACCATGGCTGAGTCAAACATGTAAGTAAATGAATCTCATATATATAATATATGAGAAAAGACAAGGAAATTATAAAAAAACATAAAAATTGTTAATATTTATGTCAACTTTGATCATGGCTAAATCCATATATGACCATTAGCATCTCTAGTGCCAAGAGTAGAAGTGGGAGTGATGGGTGATGCATTTTGTGTGGGGATGTGAGGATGTACTAGGTGAAGGAGTTGTGTGAGGATGTGAGGATGCCATAGGCGATGAGAATGCTAGGAGAAGTTCATGTATGAGGAAGGGTTGGGTGAAGAAGACACGATAGTATGTGGTGATGGGATGGGAGGAGACATATGGGGATGTGAACCTAATATAAGTGGTGTAATAGAATCAGATACATTCCGACCTCTACCCCTACTCCTACCCTTTCTGACCTCTACCCCTACTCCTACCCTTACTCTTACTGCTACCTCTATGTCTATCATCTACCACCTATATATATTTATAATGACAACAATGAATTAAATTTAAGTCAAGTAACATAAAAAAGTAATTAAAGCTACTAACACAGACAAATGAACAATAATGAGTAAATACATTTATACATTATTTTGTTAGTATATTACATATTAGAAATAACTTAATTAGAAAATCTTTCATTAAAGTCTTCTTCCTCATCTTTTCCTTCACCCACAAGTAACATCTTCATCTTCTTCTTCCAAATCAACTTGATTGATGGAGGATCTATTTATTTCTTTAACTACACTGGTTGTATCAACTAAACATTTCTCAAAATCATCATTTGTAATTATTATTTGTAATTAAGGAATATCATCACATTGATAAGGATGATATGTTCTGGATTTCTGAAGTCTGAGTGACATTGCGTGCCTTTGTTTTGATGACACTCGGCCACCTTTCCTAGCCTTTGGATACTTTTTATCACTTTCTCTTCTTGTTGTGCTAGTATAAAAGGATCATAGATTTTATACCTTCTAGATTCTCTTAATAATTTGTAGGAATTTTTTCCCTTGATTCAAAGTGGGATCAAACTACTCACATTTGAAAAGAACTATCTGCTTTATGGGCTATCTGATGTACTCTAATTCAACAATATTAGTCAACACCTCATAGTAATCATCGTCCATTTAATCAAGGTTGCCCCCTCGGACACATACATTATAATTTATCACATACATCTCTTGACTTTGATCTTTTGTGTAGAATTTATAGCCATTATCACAACTTTCCTGGAGGGCTCCTGCAACGGCATGATGAGAAAAAATTATTAAAAAATAGAGTTGCCAGCAATAATTATTTGGTAAGGAAAGTATTGGAAAAACCCTGTTACAAAAATAAAAGAAAAATGATTTGCAAAACCAAGTTGAGTTTGGGAGTCTATTTATACACAGGAAAGGATATGTAAGAACTTAATTCTACTGCACCCTTAATATATCAATCCTAAGAGGGTTTCCCTAAGTTAATTATGTAAATTATTAATAATCTTAAAATATTTAATTTATCCCTCAAAATAAAATGGCCTTAAAGAACAAATTGTGAATATTTATGGGAAAGCAAATAATGAATTAAATTAAAATATTTACAAATTCAAAAAAATTAAATTAAAATAATTAAAAATGATAAACAATAAATTATATTAAAATATTTACACGATAATGAGCTACATATTAAATTAAAATAACAAGCAAATAATTAAAATAAAATATTTCAAGAGGACAAGAGATAAACTAAATTAATATATTCGCAAAATAATAGACAATTAATTTACAAAAATTGACAAAATACCAAACAATAATCTATATTAAAAAATTTACAAGTTCGTCTTATCTAAAGTACCTCGTATTTTAACTAAGGATTATGGAAAATAATAAAAAAGAATTAATTTATAAAAAAAGAATTTACTTAAGCAAGCAAATAGGGTCATGGGCCTTATGCGAGTTTGGACAAAACTCTAGGCCACAAAGCAATCTCAAAATAGTTGAGAGAGTATGTGACTCTATAAAGCCACTGACAAAAGCTAAACCAAATGGGACACGGCACTAGGCCATAGAGCAATCCTTAAGTAACCAAGAGAGTATGTAATTCCACACCAATTCACACATTTTTTTAATCAATTCACACATTAAGTGTATGTTTGAATTCGATTATGCAAACTTGATTTTGGTCAGAAGTAAATTTAGAGTAAAGTGATGTTCGTTTGGAAAACTTTATCTAAAAATTAATTTTGGCAAAATAAATATTGTTTAGATAGTATTGATCAACATCACTTTTGAATATATAATTATAAAAAATTATATCAGTTAAGATGTAGTGGAAAAAGAGAATAAGAGTTGTAAGTAAGAAAATATCAAGATTAAAAATGTCAAGAGTTATCCAACTAACTTTTACTTCAATACAAAAGTAGCAAAAAATTGCTTCAACTCAAACCATGGTTTGAGAGAAAATTATGGTGCACAAAAGATTGAAGTGAATTTTGTCAAACAACAAATTATGTTTCTAAACTTGCTTTTGATAGTTGCAAATGAGGTTTTGGCTTTCCCCCCACTACCAAACACACTCTAAATCATTGAGATGGTAACTTATATTATTTTCAGTAAATACAATGATGAATAAAAAAAAAATACAACATCCTCAAATGACAAACACACGGAACTTTAGTAAACTAACTGAAAGAACACCCACACACAGGTATATATGACAAAAACAACGCTTGAATTAAAAGCCTACAAAAATAACGGTAAAAAAGATATATACTCAAGTGTCAAAACTAATAAAACAAAATAATAAAAGGTAAAATTCTAAAAGTCACTTGAAAAATCTAATATAAAATAAAAGGATTATAAATATTTAGGAAAATATGTGGCTTCATATGAAGCAATGTCACATACCGGGGAATGTGACAAGGCTAAGGGTATGTTTGGTTTGGGGGTAATAAAGGAGTAAATTTTAGGGGAGTAAAATTTTATGTAAAAAAATATGTTTAATTTAAGAGTAAAAGAAAAAAAAAATTACACGGAGTAGTATTTCCCCCAATTCAAGGGGTAAATGTTACCCCGATCATAATGGGAGCAACGTTTTCGGAGATTTGCAAAAACACGGAAGGGTGAGGTGTAGGTACGGAGAAGATGTAAAAGTTGGAGTGAGAGCAAATTTTTAATTGAGATGAAAGTCATACTACCAGTCAATATTCAAAAATAAAATTTCACACCCTCAAATTTTGTTCTAAAAAACGTTAGTTCTTAACTTTTTCTCACTTAATTTTTAAGCTGCTACGAAACGCTACCTAAGAGGTAAAAAGTAAGAATAACGTTTAGGATTCCCTTTTTTTTTTTTTGGCTTAGCCTCAGCCACCGTTTGGGTTATAATGCATGATGTAAGATAGACCCAAGGTGATAAGGAAAAGGTGCTGCACAGTGGATGTTCGAATGACACATCAAGCTAAGCATGATTGATGATTGCAAAATAGATGTTCATCTTATACCATGAGGTCACGCCTTGGGAATTCCGAAAGGGGCATGTGTAGGACGTTGGTTTTGGCTCAGTTTGGGTTTCATGGAGGCTGGAAGACGAATTCTGTTTGTATGCTGGAGTTTGGTGATATTTATGAATATAACATTGGGTGGGAGTTCGCTTGAGATTTATGAGTATACGGTGTGGCACTTCATCAAACATTTATCAGGCCATACAAATTCTCAAACAAAATTACACCCAGAGAAATTCATAGTCTGCACTGAATAACCAAACGAATACCAGCTAACCTTTGAGTGCATGTGTTCAGAATTAAAGCAAAAGCTGATATCGGTTCAAATCAGCAAAATCACAAGTATAATACCCTCAAACCAGAATTATTCACAACTCACAAGAGGAGTATGAATTCAACGATTGATACAAAGAAAAAAAAAAGTAGACAGAAAATGATAAGATATTCTAGAGACAGGTTCGTGGAGTGGATATGAAGGTGTGATACGGGGATGATTTGTAAGTGAAAATGGCAGTGGTGCAAAGTGTGTAGAGTGTGATACTGTGAGGTGAATGGCGACGGTGTGAGTGAAACTGGATGACCGTGGCTCACCGGAGGAAGGAACTCCTCACCACCGTGGAAGAAAGAAGGGGCATGAAACTACCTGAAGTGCATGCTTGTTTCTTTTTTTAACTTTTAGTTCTTAAAAATTGTTTTGTAAAACTCAAATATTATAAAACAATTTTTAAAAAATAAAAATATTAAAAAACCGAGGCAGAACTGCATCAGATTGTTGTTGTAGAAAGCAAAAATGGCCATATAAAAGGGTTCCAAGCAAGGCAACCATTGGCAAGGGCAGAGATTATGGCGTGGGAGATGATGCATCCTTTCGAGAAACTAATCAATTAATGACTCTCAATGTGGTGGATTCAAATTGAAGTCCGTTGCCAGTCGTCAAAGTGGGAAGAGGGAAGATTGAACAGAATAGCACCAATAAAAGTACAACTCTTTTTTATCACAACTTTGCACAAGTCATGAACAATAAAATGAAACAAAAAACTGTTTTTAGAAACATCTTTAAACTGTTTTGGTTTTCTTGTTTTTAAAACTTATATATTGTTATATTATATTTAAAAACAGTCAAAAGAAAACACTCTTTCTAACCGTTTCTTTTTTTGGTAAAGAAACAAAACAAATGTTCTTGAAAACAGAAAACAAACAAGCCCATAGTTTTTTGTTAAAAAAGAGTAGGGTCCATTAAATTTTTTTATATATATAATAATTTTATATTATTTATTAATTTAAATTTATTTATTATATTTTTACAAATATTTATCAATCAAAAAAACAATAGAATTCCAATTCAGTTTAGAATTATAATTATGTTCGTCCCAAACATAAAAATAAAAATTCTTAATTATTTTTTGTTAGAATTGGAATTAAAATTATAATTTTGAGAATTAATTACAATTCCATCATTTAAAAAATCATGAGAAACGTTAAATTCTCCTAATCAGTCATTTTATCAAAGAATTACTCCCTTACTTAAAAAATATTAAATTCTTTTTAAATTATCAAAATATTATTTTTTTTTATTTTTTATTTAATATTTTTTAGGCGTTGAATTGACTTTTTTATTAGGTGCTCATTTTTAAGTGAGATTCAATTGTGTGTATGTATGATCCACTTATATAAAGTGTAAGTCTTCACATACTTACATTTTTTAATAATATGTATATATGGTTCACTTTTTTACATTAGGAGTATATAGATGTTAAATTTTATTAATCCAATCATTGAATTAACGTTCTTATAAAATAGATCAAATTTACAAAATTTCATAAACTTTAAAAACTTGTTAACATTTCATTACACCACTTTATTTTAATGTATGATATGTTTTTTTAAAATATAATTAAATATCGATTATTATGTTACATACTTATAAATGTTCAATTTATCTAAAATTTACTATGATCATTAAAATAATATTACATAATTCAATAATTAGATTAGTTAAATTTGTATTAATTTTATAAAAAAAATTATTAAATGGTGTAAGAGTATATATATATATATATATATATATATATATATATATATGTATGTATGTATGTATGAAGTAAATTCTAACTATTAAACCATTCATCTTATCAATAGAAAAAAACCATCTTAAAGATCACATGACTGTTTAGAAAAATCACATAACTTTATATTTTAGTCTTAACTATTTATGCAAGATTTAATAATTAAAATTCATATATATATATATATATATATATATATAATTATACAAACACTTATTTATAGCTTTATGCACTTATTATTCAGACAACATTGGGACATTCTTTCTTCTTTATATGTCATTTAAGATTGTTGTATAAGAATTAAGAAAAATATTAAATAGTTTCATTTATAAAAAAAATAACTATACATTACTAAACTATTCTTTCATTGAAATACTCAAAATACTATTATTTACTACATTATCCTCTTATTTCATTATTGATACCAAGGATAAAGTTAACTAAAAAAATTATTAATACTTTTTTAATATTATAAAATGACAGATAAGATGAAACAAAATATTTTCTCTAAAACTATAGATAATAAGGAATAGAATGAGTAATTAACAATTGAAAGATCTAAATATTCAAAAAAAGAAGAAAATATGTCTATACAAGTATATAAATTATTACATAAGTGTTTTTTTTTTCGTTTGGGATCCAGATTTGAGTTCAAGTAGGTACACTTCTTTAACCAGTAATTCAACTCCTTGAGCTTACATAAGTGTTTTGATTTTATAAAAAATTTATCCTGCTAATTTATTTTATACAAAATTGTTCATTACAAGCTATACTTTTTAATATGAAAAAGAAAAAATTAAGAGGATAATCTGAATATTAGCCGATCGAGCAAGTATATCCACGACTCTAGTCTTTTTACTTTTTAATGTGTGGTTTCTCACAAGGTTCTCAAAATCGAATTAGTTACTGAACCAGTTGATGTACTGATTCAATGTTTAATGGTTCAACCGTGGTCGAATCGGAATATAATTAAATATATATTTATATTTATATATAAATATAAGTATATTTATATATATATATAATTATTTATATACTAATAAAATAAATAAAAATTATAAAAATACAATACAAATCAATAATAAAATTATTTAAAACATAAAAATAATAGTGTCATAAACTAAAAAAATATTACATTCATATAAGTAACACAACATTAATTCACATTACAATATAACATACAAATTAACTAAAATAAATATAATTCACTAGTTTTTCACAGATTTTTGACCGATTCACCGGTTTTTGATCAGTTTTGACCGATTTTTGACCGGTTCACTAATTTTTTTTTCAGTTTTTGACCCTACCGGTTCTGAGAGGTCGTCCGAACCGATGAGAGGACCGATTCTTAGTTCGACCGATTGAACTAACTGGTCCGGTCTGATTTTCAAAACAGTGGTTTGTCGTGGGTAGGTATCAATGCCCACTGAGTTTTACCTTTAGTGGAGCACAACTAGTCGCAAGTTTCGTCACTTTCAACTTTGTCCTAGGATTCTCTTATTCAATTCCTTTATTAGACTCGAATTGCTTGTGGAATTCTTACTTTCGTTAAATAAGAGTTTAATTTTAATTTTCTCTTAATTTAAATTTTTTTGATAGTATTATTAAATTATGAATTAATATATTATTAAAAGAGTTTAAATATGATAATAATTATTTTTAAAAATTAATTTTTTTAATAATGCATTAAGACATGATTAGATATAGGGTAAAATTCATTAAAGAATCTCTCCGGTTTCATGCTTATACCCTGCCTCAATTAAAACACAGAAAATTATTATTATTATTATTATTATTATTATTATTATGAATCGTTCCTTTCCTCCTGTATAAAATTTCACCCTACCCATTTTTAATTGAATTTGAATATGAGAGGCTAACCTCCAAGATAGAAATACCTTAGCTTAACCACTAGATGACGCCCTTGACAAATTAGAAAATCTGAGTCTCTGTTGAGAAACCCATTTGTAAAACTATTGCTTGAATTTCGCAGGTAAACTAAGGAAACTTTTTCAGTGGCTTGATATGGTTAGAAGGTGATACCTACCATGGAAGATACCACACATGTCCGCACCTAACAACGAGGGAGATCCAACATTCCAACCAAGAAAAAGAACTATCAAATCATACACTCCTTGACTTGGGTTGGGTTGCTATGATGGCTCTCAACATACATAATTAGGCTTTTTCCCAAAATTTGTCTAACACATGTGATAGACATTAGAAGCATGATTACTTTGTTCTTGCTTATTTAGTGAAAGTTGAGACCTTCTCCTCTATAATGCAAGGATTTTGGAAAAAAAATTTGTGCTTTAATGCTTTATGTGTGTGTGCGCCCCATTTGCATCCCTACCCTCCCTGTCCTTTTCCTAACGTTGGACACTGTAACTACTGAAGAAGCTCGCCTGCATATCCCTGACGGTCTCACGCAAAATGACATTGGCAAACTCTCTTTATGGCCAATTTAGCCTCTCACTTTTATACCACCGTTAACTCAACAACCCTCACAGTCACAAGCATGACTCAACATCAACCTGTTTCTTTCCCTAAAACAACCACTGGTATATACTCCTCAGTCCTCATCCCCTCCCCCACAAGAACTCCTCAGAAGAGAAAACAAAACAAAAACCAAAAAAAAAAAAAACAAAGAGAAAAAGTCACTTAAGTACTTGACTATTTTGATTCATACATCTTACAGCTCAATTCATGTTTAAAGAACTGTATGAAAGGCATGATAAAAGCTGATGCTTCCCCATTGATGCTGTACTCTATGAGATTGAAAATATAAAGGGTGACTTATGCTATCTTTCTTTTATTTTTTTCCTTTTATTGATATACGACAAAAGTTATCGCTTGAAGGATCGAGGATGAGTTTCAAATTTGGAACCTCTTTTTATCCAGGGAGAAAGTCAATATCATATTATGATTCGCAATTGCATTTGGTTTTGCAACTTGTGCTCTTTATATACGGATAAATCATACTAGTTTATTTTGTTCTATTCTCTTGACATCATCATGTAGAAATGGAAAAAAAAAAATTTCTTGGAAAGTGAAAAATAGCCCTTGTTATTTTAATATGCAGGCCCAGGCAGAAAGAGATAAGGGATCCCAAATACCTAATGACTGTTCATTGTTATGCGGGCTGGCATGGAAGAGAGTACCAGAACTTTGGGTTGTCATCCATGTGCAGAGTAAATGTATGATTTATTGATATGCTTTAGGTAAGAAAATGATTCCTCCTGCATCTTGATTGGTTTCCTTTGGTTTTGATGTTAAGATCTAAATTATTGCTATTAATTTTCACAGCATTCAAAATGGTCCACACAGCATATACTCACTTTTCCTCCCTCTCTTACCTCGTCATTACTGTTAGCAACACAATTCCCAAATATCCTCCATTTTCATCATTAAGTAATTCCTAAACATTCATTACCCTTGATTTGAGAAAGGGCTGTTCAGATAGTTTCTCACTCACATCTCCAAATGAATAATATGAGTGAATCATAAACCTCGAAAATGAGGTTTTAGAATCTTAATATATTATATGTTTAATTAAGAGATAAAGGCCATAATTTACATTTTACATTTTGCCAAAAAGAACGAGAAAAAGGATCCCGGAAAACATTTCTTTTTGTTTCTTTTATTTTTTTCGGTGAAAAAGACATGTGAATGTGCAGATAGGAAAAGAGCCATACGAGAAAAAGTATACAATCTTATAAAGTATTGTTAAAATAAAGCGTTTCCTGCCCTTTTTTTCTGCAAATTTATCATTAATGAGAAGTGTAATTATTGTCATCACATGACTTCATAAGTTCTCATGAGACTCACCTTAGGACAATTATGGGATCCCTTTTCTTTACACCTACTGATAATTTATTGGCGGAGACATAACAATATAATTATAATGAGCGAATAAACAATGTAAGTTCAATGCATAGTGCCTTGGTCATACACTCAATACATTGATGTCTAATTCTTTCTCTCATCAGTACGGGAAAAAGAAAGGAAAAAAAAAACAAGGGGGAAAGAACCCTTAATTTCTTTTATGACAAACACATATTTGCGCAAACCTGTTTTTTCTAAACTATTTACATTTTACAGTTAGAAGTAGTCAAATTGGTGAGTAATCTGATATGGTTGATCCCTGTCTTTCTTGCTTAGTTTTGGTAACAAAACCCTAGTACCCCTAATCTTGTTCATGCCCGTAGGGACCTCAGGTGGCCTAACTGATCTAATTAAAGCCCAATTCACACCCTTGAAGAACTCATGCCTCTTGATCTCAACAGAACCCATGCAGCTTCCAATTCTCTTCTTGGGATTCTTGACCAAGAGCTTGCTTATGAGGTCTTTAACCTTCACCATCTCTTCAAACTCCTTGCTACTGCTAACTGCAATTCTAGGGAAAGCCAATGGCTGCTTCAGGATGTTTATGAGGGTTTTCTCATTATTTTCACCTTTGAAGGGTGTTCTCCCGTACAGCATTTCATACAAGAATACCCCAAACGTCCACCAGTCCACTGCACTCCCATGGCCTTGCCCTGAGATCACCTCCGGTGCCAAGTACTCATGGGTTCCTACAAATGACTTGGAGCGAGCATTGATGGGCTCTGCCACTAGCTCTGGGTCAAGTTCTTGGACTTGAACATTTTCCCTTATAACTGTTGTCACAGTTGCTTTCTTTTTCTTGCTTGATGCTGAGAAACAGGATAGCACAGGCTGCATGGGGGCAGCGCAGGAAGGTGCTGAGCTCCTTGTGCTCTTGACACTGCGTTCCACTCTGGTTTTACTTCTCAAAAGCTTGGGAACGACGTCGCATTTGAGAGAAAGGTCAAAATCTGAAAGCATAATGTGCCCGTCCTCCCTTACCAGCACATTCTCTGGCTTCAAGTCCCTGTACACTATGCCCATCATGTGCAGATACTCTAAGGCCAGGAGCGTCTCAGCAGCATAAAACCTGTGTGTTTTTCCAATTAATGGCTTAATTAGTTAGTGCTTCGTATAAGAAATTAATTAATCAATTAATGTAGAAGCACTTTCTCCAAAGTTTTCACCAGAAAGAGGTTAAAATTAACATGAGAAAACCTTATTATGGGAAAAAGTGCTTAGCAAAAAGAACTTACTTAGAGGATGAAATGCTAAAGCGCTTCCCTGGCTGGCGCTGCCGAGCAGCATACAAGTCTCCACCGGGGCAGAACTCCATGACCAAGCATGAGTAATGAGTAGCGTCAAACTCAGCGTATAAAGTGGGCAAAAATGGGTGATCAAGCATACCCAAAATCTCCTTCTCCATCTCTGCTCTCTGCAGCTTCTTCCTTATGGCGAGTGCTTCTCTGTCCACCACTTTCATGGCGTAGAAGCACTGCGGCAACCCCACCACTGGGTTCCTTATCTGGCAGAGGTAGACATTCCCGAGGTCGCCGCTGCCGAGGCGCCGCAGGAGGCGGAAATGGTCGAGCCCGACTTGGCCCTTGTCGGTTCGGAGCCGCCGCATTGCCTCCCACGCAGCTTGGTTGGCCTTGTGGGGCTTGGCGTGGGAGCTGAGGAACAGAGAGGTGTCTGTTGTGGAGGAACAAACAGAGACGGAGCTGCTGCGGCGGCGGCTGCTGAAGCTGAGGTTGCTCAACCAGCTCCGGCTCGAGTCCGGCACGGTTATCGAGGAGCAGCTGCTGTCGTAATCGGAGGATTCATCTCTGCAGGGTGTGGCGGTGGAAGTGGTGGTGGCCATGGTGGGTGCGGGGTAACATGTATGTGTGCGGAGAGTGGGAATTTTTGGTTGTGCTGGGCTTCTCATTGGGTGTGGGAATGGGGGATTTATATACACAAGCTAAAGTTCGCTAGCTTTGTGGAAAAAATTCTTACTTCTTGCTCTTACTACTACACCTTAAGAAATGAGATTTAATTTAATTTAATTTAGTGGAGTATAATGTGTTAGAATACATAAGAATTTTTCAGCTTTGTGGGTATTGGTATCTAGCACATGCGAAATCACACGTGATGTGGAAAGAAAACAATTAACAAAATTATAAAAGGCTACTTTTGCTAAATTGAATGGAAGATTATTTGTTGTTTTTTTATACGTAAAAATCATATTATGTTAGTTTTTGTATAAAAATTAATTTAATAATTAATTCTTGTATTGGAGGCTTTTTTTTTTTGGGTTACATCTTGTATTGGAGATTTTTCATTTGTGAAATTCTATGTAAGAAATTAACCCTTATAGAATAATTTCTGTACAGTAAAAAATATAATATAAAAATATGAAAGAATTTTTTCTGCCGAGTAATTAGTATTCATTAATGATAAATTAAAGCTTCTTTTTGTTTTGCTAATAAAGTCTAAAAATTATTATAAGAAGAGGTGATAGGTTAAAATGTAATTAAAAAATGGATTAGCTTAGATTTAATCCCAGAATTGAGTAATCTTTAAAGTAACTTAATGTTACTTTTCCGCTAAGACTCTTTTTTTTTATCTCTACTTTTCAGCTTAGACTCTTGGACACAATCTTTTTTTTCCAATATTCACTTAATATTGTTCTGTAACAAAATCCACAATTTATTTTAAATTCGCATTTAATGAGAGCATTTCCATTCGTTTACTGATAAATTTTGCCGAAAAAATGAACTGAGGCAAGAGACAATGTCACGGGATTAATGCAAATTTGGTTAGTCATTATGCGTACAGATAAAGAGTTCCTTTTTAAATGAGAGGCTCTAAGAGAAAACAAGGTGCGTAAATAGCTACAAGATGTTGATCCAAAACAAAAATGTCAAAAGCAAAACAGTGAAGATTCCTTAACAATTTCAATTTTCGATGGCAGGCAAAGTTTAAGATTGGATATGAATCTTTAATTTTGATGCAAACCATGGAAAATATTTTGTGGGTCATTTTAATTCTTCTTCTTCATTCAAATTAGTTTGTATTTTTCAGGAAGGAGTGGTGGGAAGAGGGCATCAGGGTATTTTTCGGATCGTCCTCACGTTCTTCTGCTGAAGGGATGTTATAAAATGAGGCAACACAAAGGGTACAGCAACTAGAAGAGTAAAATTTATTTTTAATATTTAAAAGATATATTATTTATTAATTTTATCTTTTAAACATTAATTTTATTAATTTAATCTTTAAAGTTTCAAATAACTTACTCATAATTTTATTATTATTTTTAATTTTATTAATTTAATTTTAAAAAGATTAAATTATTTTAAAATTAAAATTTGAGAAATTAAATTTATAAAATTAATTTTTAAAAGAATAAATTAATAAATAAAGTCTTTTTCAAACATTAAAAATAGGCGGAAACGTATAGAATACCAAATCTATAAACAATGGACATTATATGAATTATAAAATATCAAATTTATAAAATAATTAGAAGAACCAAAACATACTTAAAGTATAGAAACTTCATGATTACACAGGATACACAATTGAATATCTTAGACAAAGTTTTTTTTTTTATTTTCTCTAACAATAAGTGACTATCAAAGAGACAAATTAAGGTATTCACATACCGAAGAAGTAGAGAAATGATCTACATATATATATATATATATATAAATTAGACTTCTGGTCAAGAATTACTATTACAATAAAATCTTAACAGTTTAATTGAATTAAATCTATAAAATTAATCTCTTAATAAATAAAATATTTTTCAAACACTAGAAAAAAGGTTTTACTTTTAAGTAGAAAGCTTTTGGTGATGTTTTGAGGCATGCTGGCTCGGTCGTCAGGCCAGCTGCTGACGAATCCACTATGCCTTGTTCTTTCGAAAGTGACTTCCAAAAGGAATGCAGAATGCCCACGCACTCCATTGTTATATTATTATACTATATTTTTAAGCATTGTAACTTGTAGTCACTCTTGATTAAGTTTATTTTAATCCTTATATTTATAATATTTTTATTTTACTCCATAAATTTATCTATTACATTTAATATTATCATTATATAATAATTTTTTAAAATAATGACATGTGATCAATATCTACATACTAATATAATAATCCTAGATGAACAAAAATTTCAACATAACAATTCATCATTTAATAAAATGATTTAGATTATATATCATCATAAGGACAATTCATCAAATTTAAAAATATAGAGACTAAAAACTTAGTTAAGCCCTTTAATTATGATCTTTTGCTCACTCTCAAGAATTGTCATTTGTTCAAG
Organism: Castanospermum australe; assembly: GCA_019955255.1. Taxonomy (NCBI): domain Eukaryota; kingdom Viridiplantae; phylum Streptophyta; class Magnoliopsida; order Fabales; family Fabaceae; genus Castanospermum; species Castanospermum australe. The sequence goes on along the minus strand of NSJW01000336.1, from coordinate 121,606 downwards.
CATTAGCTTCTCTAGATTTCAAGTCCTCAGAAATGTCTATTAAGGAAAGAGAAATACTAATGAAGTCATTTGGTGGTGCACACAAATGCAAGACCCTCTAAACCTACTAATTACATAGCAGATTAATTTATTTTGTCACAGATAGATATATTAATTTCGACTGTGTTAAGTTAATATTAATAAATTCACACGCTTACTTTAAAAGAAGATTCTAATATATATATATATATATATATATATATATATATATATATACATATTCTGTTAGAAGAGCAGCTCACTATTCGTTTGCCTATATATATAGTAGATGTATACTATATTTGATATGCTTGTTTTGTAATAATAGAGGGTGGTCCCATAACAAATTTATTTATGGAACAAAAATGTAAGGTCAAAGAATTAAAGAATCAGCTGAAAAGTACTAAATTAAGTTATAAATACATAAGTACTAAGTATATAATGCATGCAAATTAAAATACAGTCGATTTTTAATAAAACATAATTGTTAGGAACTTAAATCAACAAAACCTACTTATGGCTTTGGAAAACAAAATAATGAATAAATGTCACAAGCATGTGTTTGGTGTGAAAAAGTTCGAAAAATATTTCAAAATTGGTTAATCTAATAGACAGCTGCGCCCACATAAAATAAGTTGAGGCTAAGCTGAATAATATCTTCTCTATAGACAATTACACTTAGAAAGGGGAGCTTGCTTCTAGGTATGAGTTTTAGAATATCCAAACAAAGCTAAACCCTTAGTTGAATTACAAAAAACAAGAAATTTGAAGAAATATATATATATTTTATTGATCCAAGAACTCATGATGAGCTGATTGCAGCAAGAAATTATTAATTAAAAAGGCATAAAAGCTAAAACGAAACATTATTTGAACAACAAAGATGAAGTGCAGAACATTATTAACGACTGAAATTCAAAGTACTAAACATAAAAGGGACTAGAACATAAAAGGAGTTGAATATAAATAAAAGATAGTAGTTAAACTAGAAAAAATGAAAGACATAAGGCCTTTTGGTAAATCTTACAGGATAAGGCCCGATGATATAAAATTTAATAGTATAATATAAGATAGTTTAAGACCTGATTGCAAGAGGGGAACACAAAAGTGAGGGTTATGGTTGATTTGGTATTGGAATATTGTATTTTTATTCAACATAATACAAAATAATCTTATCAAGTCTTATTAGAATACCTAAGACTTGATTAGTTTATCCTATAATTATTAAATAAAAATTGAAGAATTAAATAATTTTATCGTATTAGATGTCATACCAAACATATGATAAAAGTGAGCCATATAATATAAATTTATACTATTATGCCTTATATTATGTACTAAACAAGGCCTAAAAGAAAGAAAAAATTTTGGTTGATGTTGAAGATTTATTTCCATGGTGATTGGTGATTATATGCTTTAAAATGTAGATGTTTAATATAGAGGAAAGCTGCCCCATATCCACTTGGTCATGTGGTAGAGTCCCTTTCTCCACTTCTTTGTCCATTCTTTAGTTGTTTGTATAACCGTCAATCATTAATCCTAATGATCTTGATTTATGGCTTATTTAATATTAGAGTATTATTCACAGTTAAAAAAAATTGAGAGATTTTAGTCAGAATTCACTCATATTTAAGATGATTTATGAGATAAATTAGAGTAGTAAAAAACTAGGAGTCAGTAACAATGTCAATTTATTCTCTCTCATTTCTTTTGGTTACAAACGAGGTGCACAACTTGGTGTGAAAATTAAAAGGATAAGTCAAAGTGAGGACATAACAACCTCACTATAGGCTGACATTTTTCTATTCAACATTTTGTCAAATTAATTATATCTACCATTTTCCTTAATATTAACAATAGGCACGGCACACAAGTGCTAAATACATGATTATTTAATTATCTCGTTGTTGCCAGACTAATTTTGCTTTTCTCTTTTCTATAGGTATGTTCAGGTAAGCTTTTGTATATTAATTGAGACTAAGTCCTTCTCCAACTGATCTTAAGGGTACACCCTCTATACATTGGTCCAATGTATTTAGGAGAGTTAATTCCCTAAGGGCACATGATTCCCCCTAATTTTTTTCAAATTATTAGTTTTCATATATTATTTTTTTGAAAAATTTAACTTTGGCCCCACAAACAAAATTATTAAGTCTAAGTGTATGTATTTGATTAGATTTTGTGAACTTAATTTTACATGAATTTGATTTTATTGATTATTGAGCTTATAGAATTTATTTATTTAAAAAAAATTTGAAAAGTATTTTTCCATAGTTGATGTTATTTATAATGTTGATAAAAATTACTTTTAGTTATGTAATTATAAAAAAAAAGTCTCTTACCTTATTCACATTGTTCTTTTATTTTATTTCATTTTCCAATGTTTTTGAAATATACTTTGACAAATCGTATAACATTGTTATATATAACAATTTTTTAAACATGTTATGTAGAGCAATAAAATTATAAAATTATCATAATTACTATGTATCAACGTCTAACTAATTCTTAGATAATAAATATATTTAAATTGTGAAAATATGTATAAGCTTAAGTGAGAAAAATTACTATCGAGGACATTATTACTTACAAAGCCTATTGAGTTTAATGCAGAAACAACAGTTTCTAGGAGTTTTACTCAAATGAGATTTTTGAATGAAATTAAACTACATTTTTATATATTTTTCAAAAAATACATCCAAACATGTTAATTTTTGTGAAATGAAAATAATTTTAAGATTTATAAAAATGAAGTCAGGTTAACTTAGCCCCCTCAAGAGAAATGCCCTAGCTCTATCCCTACCTAAGGATATATTTAGATTGGAGGAGAATGAAAAAGAAGAGAGAAAAAAGCGAAGACTTTTTTTAAAAAAATTTTAAGTTTAAAATGTTTAAAATAAATATTTTCCTTCCCTTCTTTTCTTTCTATTATTTTCAATCCAAATATAACCTAAAATACTAACCCAAAATTTAAACTCAAATAATCAGGATATGGAGCACTCATCCTTAACTGCTACGCCACCCCCCTTGGTTTGCTAGACTAACTTTTGCTTACGTCTATTTTTTCTAATTTTGGGCGTAGAAAGTATGAAATACTTCAATCATAAATATTGGCATTTTACTATTAGAGAAAAAATGTTGCAAAACTTACACCATGGCATTTTGTCTCCCAATGGACAAGAAATTTACCAAATTTGCATGAAAGTTACTATATTTATGTATTTAAGTTGTTAAAGTATGTATGTTTTATTAAATTGTTTTTGTTTTTTTGAAAAACTTACACATAGTAAAATTTGAAAGTATAATTGTTACTCAATTTTGACAAAAAACTTACACGCTATGAAAACATATAGTAAAGAATGATAACTTTCGCAAAAGTTAGTAAATCCCCTTGTCCAGGATCGAAGTCTTTCCTTCCCTGCTTTTTGTTTGGAGCCAAAGTAACCATATAATATCTTATCTCTATTAATAAAGATTTTTTCCATCATCATATTTTAGTACAAGAATTATGACCTTTAGCACTTTTATATGATATTATTATATTTTAAATTAATTTTAAAATTAAACACAAATACATTATTATGCCATTTATTGTTTCCTTATCTTTTATCTATTTTTACTTTATTTATTATTCTTTTTATTAAAAAAACTCACAAAATTTAAAACCTATTGTATTCTATCACCATTTTTGTTTTTTTTCTCATATTTGTTTAATATTTTTTTTTATTATTTCACTTCTTATATTTCTCTCCCTATCATCTTTCATTGTGTTATTTATTGTTTATTATTTTTATTTTTTTTTAATAAAGAAAACGCACCTTTCAAAAGTCGATGGTAAAAAGCAACCGCTCTGTGTTTAAAGTAAGCTTAACCGCATATCAAGAATGGTTTTTTCAGAATCCCAGAGCAGCAGCAGCAGCAGCAGCAGCATGCAAACGACATCGTAAACTCTGCCATGCATATGGTTCTTCTTGTAATATATATATATATAAAATTACATAAGCGACGGATCCGGAATTTTTTTGTCTATGAGACAACATGTGTTAACATAGAAAATTATAAAAGTTTGCTTATTTATTATAATTGCATTATCAAAATGCATATTTATGATACAATTTGAAAATTAAATGTCAAGTTCATAATATATGAAAACTCCATAAAAATACAATTTTGTGGATCAACAAATCACTATATTATTAAATGCAAAAAAATGAGTATATTGAATGAAAACAAGTTAAAAGAAAGTAAGTTAATATATATTTATATATTATAAATAATAGGGTTTTAAATGACGTGATACACAACATAATAAAAGAATAAAATATTAACTTATTATATTTGATTTCACCTTTTTACATGTATCACTATTGATAATTATTAAAATAATATTTTTTTTAATAAGTCATATATGAATAACAGATTTTAAAACTTTTAGGCTAAATTTTGAATTCCATCATTTAAAGATTATGTCAACATTTTTTTAAAAAATATTAATATTAATTTAGTCATTAAATTATGGAAGATAATATTATTTTAGTCTTTTAAAATTAATTGAAATCAATTTAGTTCGTTAATTATTAAAAATATCATCAATTTAGTCTTTTAATTATATAAAATTGACATTCATTTAGTCTCTTAATCATAAAAATTATATTAATTTAATTCTTATCTGTATATAGAATGATGATTTTGATATCACATTTTATGATTCAAATACTAAATTGATGTCGATATTTTTTAGAAGAACAAAATGATATCGACATAATATTTAGAATATCAAATTAAGAGTTTACTCAAACTTTTAATATTAACTCCACAATATTTTTTTTTTATAAAGACAACGTAATAGGAAAATAACAATGATAAAACTAGACTACGACGTATAGTAAAAACAAAAAATTTCTCAAGCTAGTGGGGCCATCTAAACACATTGGTCGTTCTCTGTATTGCATTAAACTTGTATCTCCCTTTCCTTCCCTCCTCTTTTTATTTCTTTTTTTTCTTTCTTACTCTCCTCCTTTTATTTCTTTTTTTCTTTCTTACTTTTAAGTTGTTTTCCTCAATCTTCCGCAGACACAAAATGAACAACACTATAACAAATAGTTGCTACCAATTAGTCTATGGAAAGAGATGGTAGGTATACTGAGGATTCACGAAGAACCCGTGCCCAAAATTGAATTCACCACCTCAATTTGAAATGGGATGGGAAGGGAGCAAGTAACGTTAATTAAATTCCATAGCTTAGGTGTCTGTGTGTGACTTTGTATATACATGTATAGACATGCAGTTCAGCGTACTGATATTAATTTATGGTATTCTTGCAATCCATGTGAATCCATTATCCATGTAGGGGACCTGGGTTGGGTACACTTACTTGGGTCCTTACCCGCGCCCACCTTCTCGGATCATAAACATCTCGGATCACAAAAGCAGTAGTGATACTGGCACAACTTAACTATATATGTTTATGATTCTTCAAGACTCTAGCTAGAGCTTGGCTTTGAATAATTCAAGTTTAGAAGCATCAAAATGATTCATCATGTGCTTGCATTGCATAAGGTTTTAAATTATAAATCGCATTACCTTATAAGATCGTAACATTAGTCATGAAAACATAATTATATTTTGTTTTAGATTGTATCAGTCTGCATTAGTACACAATGACTACAATGACACTATAAATATAACCATAACGCAATTGAGATTGCAATTTAAAACATTGATTATATTATCTCTTCGTACATCCCACTTAATTAGCAAAGGCATCATATTCCCCACTTTTTCAAACTTTATACATCAGACAACAAAGATTACCATATCCTTCAATCTGTTTCTGGAGTAGACTAGCTGTCATGTATGCCATTCAATGATGCTGATCATGTGGACCCATAAACAGAGTCTTTTGTGTTCTTTCCTATTAAATTAGTTATCTTTTTATCACAAGAACAGGAAATCAATAATATGTAAGAGAAATTCAAGCACGGCTTATTCATGCAAAAATTTGAGGATATGGGTTAATTTGAACTGGATGTGTGCTGGGATAGTAAGCCAAACCAGATCTTTGTTTCCCGTTTGATGGGATTTTGTGATGATACTGGAAACTCTTTTGAGTTCTTGCTTGCTGCATTTAATATAAAGCCAACAAGTCTAATCATTCTTATGTGTGTATATGGATGTACATAAACAATTTCTTGTTCTTGTTTCCCCTTTCTTGACTTTTATTAATTATTTGCAAGACCTTATCGTGTTCACATTTTTGGTTGCAATTTCAGACAGCAGGCGCAGCATAAATTATTGTTTGCAGAGCGGCAAATATATAGGATCACTCAGAGCTCCATCACTTGCTCCATAACATTCTACTCTCCCAACCCTGAAAAGAGCCATCAACTACGTCTATCTGTTTGCGTGCCAAAAGGAAAAGAACCAACAAAGAAATTGCCAAATGGGAACTGAGACAAACAGAAGACACTAAAATAAGAAAAAAGAAAGAATGCTAAAAAAATGCCATTCATACAGAAAGGAATCGTATACGAATCAACTAATTCATGCCAAAAAAAAAGGGGGAGGGGGGAAGTTCAGAAAATCTAGATGACCTGATTTCTTCTCACTATTTTAGACATTTTAGAGATGGCCAAAATTAATATAAATGTATGTTTAGCATGCGAGTAAAAATAGAAGAGATAATTTTTTATTAATGAATTCATCTATAAAAAATTTATCTCTATGTTTATTCCGTACCAAACTGGCCTTTAGGATTGAAGTGTGCTTGTGCTGATTTGTAGGTGGAAATCTGCCACTCTCAGAGCAATGTTGATAATGGAATGGCAGAATGTGGTGCATAAAATGAAATGGTAAGAGCAAACAAAGAAGACCAGAAACAACCAAGTTCAACATCTTTCAGAGCAGAGTAACAGAGTTCCACTTCTTCATAATTTGCAGCATTCAGTGAACAAAGCGTGGCCAATCTGCCCTGAAAGACAATGTATCAGAAATAATAGAAAGAAGAAGCAGAAGTAAATTTAAAAAATTCACGCAAGGAAAAATAAATAATGTTGTATAATTATATAAAATTGAGGGGGCATAAATTTCGGTGAAAAGTGGACCAAATGCAGAAGGACACGTACGGGTGCATATACCGGAAAAACTGCAGTTGCATTCTTATGCGATCTTTGATGTGTGGTTGTCTGGGACATATCATCGTGGGCAGCTTCTGTTCATGGGGTCCAAAGACAGCTATTTTGTTTTCCTGTTCTATGTTTGTGTTTGAGTTCAATGGTTTTAAATTGCATGCATCCGAACCCTGTATGCTGGTTTCCGACAGATCAACATCAAACAAAAATCTACTTGTAATTAGAACAGGGAGATAAATTTAGTAGAAAACTAGCTTATGTCTCGTGAAATTCACGAAATTTTTAATATTTTTATAGTTAACATTTTTCATAATTACATTGTATACTTTTGAATTTTTAGGTTTTGTTTTGGAGTTTGTTGAAAATTTGAAATTTCAAAAATCAATAGACCAAAAGTAATTCAGAAAATTAATATAAAATCAATTAATTAAATGAAACAAAAAGAATCAATTACCTTCAAATCAAGAAGGATTAAAAAAGATAAATAATTACAAATATTTTTTTTGAAACAAAAGTAACCTCATTTATTATTCAAATAAATTATTAAATCAAATAAGTAAAGAGCATCCAAATAATAGTTATCTTTAAACCATTTATTTAGAAAATACTTAGCTCAGGATTTTCACAATTCATTTCAAGTTTCAACACAAGGCGAATTGTGCTGCTATTAGAAGAAAAGTGTATTGTTCTTAGAATAGTAAAATCACTAAACAAAAAATAATGTTGGTGGTACAATAAAATCCTTGAACAAGAATTAGTATATAAAATAAATTGTAGAAATTATTTATATCTATTGTTTCATTGACCTTTTTTTAGTTTAATTTTGATTCAATATCGGTATAAAAAGTTTTACATTATCCTTTAATCAAAATTGTCAAATCATTAAAAAAATTTAATAAAGATAACAACTATATAAAAAGTAAATAATTAATAACATGTGATTGAAAAATAGTATAAAAAAAATTATACTAAAAATGAATTACAATTAAATCTTTTTTTTTAAATTTTCATCACGTTATTATATGTCAAAGATTATATATATATCTTTTGAAGGTTGTGATTATTGAAATAAAGAGAACTCATTATGATGATCATTTCTTTTCGTTTTTTGTTTTGTTTTAGTCAATGGTTAACTTAGTGTACAATTGATGTATAGTTGAAAATATTGTATCTAATATTGTCAAACCAATTTTTGTCTTAAATTATGGCAAATCATGTTTCATTTCAATTATAATTTTTAAATCTATTAATTTTTTCTATTCATTAAATCATCTTTTATATTATTCGTGCATTGCACATGCATCACATGTGCCAAATTTTTATAAATTTGACTAAAATAACAATTACATAAAAATTAAATAATTGATAACATGTAATTAAAAAATAGTCTAAAAATAAATTTATACTAAATATGGATCAAAATTAAATCATGTTTATTTAATCTTCATCACATTCATTATATGTCAAAATTAGGGGTGAGAATAGGCCAAATGATCTATTAGGGGCCTATGGCTTGACCTGACCCATTTATTAGACAAGTCAGATTAATGCTTTTTTAAAAATCTATCTAGTTAAAAAGGTCAAGCTTCAATTCAGGCTTTAACAATATCCTTTTAGGCCTAATAGGCTAGCCTATTTATATATTATATTATATTATATTATATTATATCATATAAATAGCCTTTAAATTTATATTATGATACTGAATTTATATTGCATTAACTTGAAATTATAGGTTTATTGGCTTATTTAAAGGTTTTATTATAAAGTAGACTTTTAAATAGATTTTCAGGTCAGACTAGGCTTTTAAAAAGGTCAAGTTGGAAAAAAAAAACTTATGTTAGGTAATATGTCAGGTTTAAACTTTATATTTGGGAAATAGGCTAGACTCGTTTAAAGCAAAGCCTGGCCTACCTTGATCCGTTTCCATGCCTAGTGAAAATTTTTATGTGGAATATGTATCTTTTGAAGGTTGTGATTATTGAAACAGAGAGAACTCATTATTATGAAGGTAATTTCTTTTTTTGTTTTTGTCAAAGGCTAACTTAATATACAACTAATATATGGTTGAAAATATTGTATGTCATATTATCAAACCAAATTTTGTCTTAAATTATGGCTAATCATATTTCATTTCAATAACAATATTTAAATATATTAATTTTTTCTGTTCATTGTATCATCTTTCATACTATCCATGCATCGCACGAGTAAAACACTAATAAATCAAGAAGAAGAAAACACTACATCAGAAATAAATGCAAGCATGAGGCACCCATTGTCGGCTTCCACACTATACCCATCTTCTCCTTGTTGGAACAAGTCTAAAAATGCTTGGGTTTGGCCTTGAAAGTAACCATTTGAACCAAAAGAAACTGGCTTGAATCCAGCCAAAGCCATCCTTTCCCTTGTTAGCCTCAATGGTTCGATGTTTTATGTTTTGATGATGACAATAAGTATTAATAAATGTTGAATATGTTATATATATGTACTTAATGGATTACATTATTGATTGTATATTTTATATTGATATATTTTATATAAGAATCATGCAATGAGTTTGTAACATTATTTATAGAATATATCCAATAGTGTTTGATAAGTGTTGTAATTCATTAATGTTGGATATATGTCTATGTAAATCATATATGCATGATGCAAATTCAAGCATTATATATTTATGAATCATTCATATTAAGATGTTGAATTGTTAATTTAGACTAACTATGATTTGCAAGTAATTATGTCTTATAAAATAGTCAAAATACCAACAGCATTGGAACAAGAAAGTGAAAGATCTTAATGATGCTCAACTAAAGAAGATTAAGAATAAAGAGATGCACCAAGAATTTTGAAGATTTGAAGATTAGAAGCTTAGATTGCATGAAAAAGCCAATGGACTTAAATGAATATATTTTCTTTTAGGCTTAGTCTTTTCTATAAAGACAGAAATTTTACAAGAAAAGGGCTCAAATAAGTTTTTCAATCTTTACAAATGATTTTTAGTTACAAAAATGCCCAAAAAACATGTTTTGGAAAGGTAATCATGGTAGTATTTCAAAATCATGAAAAATAGCTAAGTTTGTGCTTTGAAAAACTAACCTTTAGTCACTCTTTTAATCATAACTTTCAAACTACTTTGATTTTTGATTTAAAGCTTTTTCCAAATGAAATTAGACTCAAAGAACTTTCTAATGACTGGTCATTTGCTCAATTTTAATAAGAAATGAAGAAGTTATGATATTTTAAAAATTGTTAAATTACATAATAGCCTGGTAATCAATTGCCAAAGTTCAACAAATGATTACCATGCATTAGAAGACAAAAATAATGTCTAGTAACAACTAGTTTTTCATATTAAATCATTTCCCAACAACAACGGTTATTTTATCACTTGGACTTTCTATATAAGTGAAGATTGAATTTGTTACAACAAAAGAACACTTGATTTAATCTTTGAATCATCAAATCATTTTTGAGCTCTTCATTGTTAAAATCTCTCTGTCTCATTAGAACTTCAAGTTGTATATCCACTCTTTGAGAGAGTTTTTCTTCACTTTCTTTTGAAAATACTTTGTGAGGGTGGAGAGTCCCTCAAGTGAGATCAAGAGTAAAGTTTATTTTGAAGTGAAGTGTGTGAGGCTTATACACAAAGGATGGAGGATTCCAAAAGTGTAGTAAGTGCTCAAAGTTTGTAAAGGTTTCTCAAACACTTGCGAAGGTTGGAGAGTTAGGTTCTAGCACTAGGGTGGAGGATCTCAAGGTGTGAGGAGTGCTCTTGTTTTTATAAAAGCTTTCCTAGCACCCATGAAGTCTAGGAGATAGTGAAGAAAATATCAGGTGTTGAGATTGGGGATTGGATGTAGGTCATAAGTGGTTGGTGGCTGAACTAAGATAAATTATTGTATTTGTTTTCAAAATCTCTACATTCTTTAAATTCCATATTTGCTGTAATATAATTTTTTTGCTTGGTTTAGCTTGATTAATATACTTGATATTTAGCTTGCTTGTTTTAGTTTCTTTGCTCATCTAAGGTATATTTGGGTAATTTATAATCCTTGTGTCTTTGTGTTACTCTATGGCTCTATATGAATTTGGCATAACGAATTGTACGTGAAGTTGAGAATATTAGTCATTCTCAAGCATATTTTCAACATCAATGCATACTTGTTAAACTAATTACGCTACACGTATTAATTGGTTGTACCAAAATGAATATTTACTCAATAATGAATTAAAATTTGCAAACACCGAATTCACCCCTCTTAGATGATGGTTGCCATGACTGACATCCCTCCACTCACTCAGCCTCTCATGCCTTTCCACTCGGTCCTCCCATTCACACCCCCACCACGTTGCATATCTCCCTCCTCAGGTACTCTGACATGCCTATGTCCTTAGTGAACGATAATGACTAGCCTTTCAGTGAGTCAAACACATTCGAGTAGTAGTCCACCTCCTCCCTGAACCGCTTCAAGAAAGTAGATCCGTTGTGGTTCGCCTCTTGTTCCACCACGATCATGATCTTCGGCTTCACGGCCTTGATCACTTTCAACACCTTCTTGATGCCACCCGACTTGGCCAACGTCCGGTGGAGCTCAAAAACCGAGTTCACCGCAACGGCCACTCCACATCAAATCTGGTTCAAGATTCTAATATGCCTCTGAATATACCGAATCCCCTCTCTCCAATGCTCAAGATCCTCTCTTAGTCTCAATTTCTGTATGAATTATGAATAGAAAAATATTATAAAGTGAAAAACCCTTCCCTTTCAAGAATATGAAAGTTTTCAAATTTTTTCCAAAGAATAAACCGATGGAAATTGAGTATGAATTTGAAAAATTATGTCCGCTAAAGTTTAAAAGTAAAAACAATAGTATTATCGAAAACATAAAATAAAGTAATTTCTCAATTTCTTTTAAGAATTTGTTATATATATATATATATATATATATGTATGTATATATGTATATTACAATGAAATATACATAAATTACAAAATTTTAAATTTTATAATTAATATACATATCTATATATATGTCTATATATATATATTATATATATATATATAATATATATATATATATATATATATGTATATAATGTGTATATATATATGTATGTATGTATATATGTATATATGTGTATATATATATGTATGTATTTATATATGCATATATATATATACATGTTTACAAATATTATTTTTGCCTGGCAGCTCATGTTTACAAATAAACTTAAAAAGATAAAGATATATAGGCAGTAGATAGCAAAAATATAAAATATGTATAAGAGATATTTAAGAGAAAAGATTACAAAAAAAAGTTGAACTTACTTAGGATTGGAGAAAGAGGAGAGAAAACACAGAGTTTTTACAACGGAAGTAAAAGTAAGAGGAGAGGATTTAGAGAAGGAACTCAGTCTGCCTCTTTACAATATGTGCAAGCCTATTTATACAAATTCTAACAGATAAATAGGCTTGCACATATTGTAAAGAGGCAAACTGAGTTCCCTCTCTAAATCTTCTCCTCTTACTTTTACTTCCGTTGTAAAAACTCTGTGTTTTCTCTCTCTCTTTCTCCAATCCTAAGTAAGTTCAACTTTCTCTTGTAATCTTTTCTCTTAAATATCTTTTATACATATTTTATATTTTGCTATCTACTGCCTATATATCTTTATCTTTTTAAGTTTATTTGTAAACATGAGCTATCAGGGTGAAAATGGTATCAGAGCCTCGTTGAGGTTTTGTTAGTCTAAGCTAATCAAAAGTTAGAAGTGGTTAAGACTTAGCGTTGGTCAGCCCAAGTTGATAGGCCAGAGAGTGCCTGAGTTAGGGTGGTCCCGATCTGATTACACTGTGGTCCCGATAGGTTGAAATCATAACTAATCCAGATTAGTAATGGCTAAGCTATTGAAATCCCTAAGTGAGCTCAATAAAACTAAAAATAATAAAATAGTTTTATCCTCGAATACCCCTTCCTCTTCCACTCAGTCTCTAGATCAAGATTTAGTCCAAAATAGAAAAATAGAAATAGTAGAAATCGAAAATAGACTTCAAAATTGGTCAACACCTGAAGTTAAACAAAAAGAAATCTATAAATAAAGTACTTTTAATTTTAAATCAAAAGATGTAATTGAAACTGTAGAATCTTCTCATGATTTAAAAAATTTATGTGAAACCCTACATCTATTAAATGAAAATTTATTAGAGCAACATGTTAAAGAAGGTTTTAAATACATCCACATAGGATTAATCCAAGTAGCAGCCAAAACTCATTCAAGATTAGGAGTTGATACTCCAATAATGATATTATTAAGAGATACCAGATTATTAAGACCCCATGATTCTATTATAGGAATACTAGAATCTAATCTTCATGATGGTCCAGCCTTTTTTAATTCTTATCCTAACTTTTCAATGGTATTAGCTAATGCTTATACTCCACAATCTTTAGTATTAAATGTAAAAATCCCTGAAGGTATATTTTTAGGAGCAATAGAAAATGTTTCTATAATTTACATAATACATTACAAATTAACGACAACAGATTATAACTTTAGAGCATTAAGATCCTCTTCAAAGAATGAAACAATTATAATGGAAGCTAACTTAAAGAAAGCCTCAATAACGACACCTAAAAAACTAAATCATCAACAAATTATCAATAAAATTCCTCAACAATGGTTAATGGAAGATATTATGACTATTCCAAAAATAGAAAATATAAGGGAAAGATCTATCATACAACAAGATGGAAATCTTATTATAGAAATGATGAGATCTTCTTCTCATAGAATAGAAGAACCAATATCTTCAACAACCACATCTAGAGTACCATCATGATCCTCAGTAGATGGATCTACAATAAATATAGATTTAACAGGAGTTAACTTTAAACCCAATATTCCACAACCGATATATCAAGAATCACAAAATAATAACTCACCACAATACTCACCGATAAGATCTCAAGTCATTAATATGTTAACATTAGATAAACCTTTTATCATAGATAAATTATGGATTAAAAAAGAATTTGAAGCTCCTCATAATCTTCAAAAAAGAAACTGGTACTTCTCTACCTTTAATAAAGAGCAGACTTCTATGTATCTACAAGAATTCTATTCTTTCTTGAGGGAGAGCAGGTTCAATATGCATTTCTTTTCATGGTTTGAAATGTACTGCGTTAATAATAAAATTCATAACCCTTATATAAATAACAAAAATGTTTCAGTAACTAATAAAACATCCACACTGTGGAAAACTATGAATAACTCAGTAGTCGAAGCAACATACCCCCCATTAGAAACTATAAAAATTCCTACTAAAGAAGGAATAGAAATTGAAGCCAGTCCATTCAAGACAATTCCACAAAACTCTTTAATAAAACCCATAGAAAAGCAAGATATTCAAAAGGTTCATCAACAATTAAGCTACACTAATCAAACTTTAAGTACTATGTCTCAACATTTACAAAGAATTGAAGATCAAAATATAAGAGAACCTAAGATTTATAATCAAGATAAAAATTATCATTTAGACCCAACCAGACCTATATATTAAATTATAAATGTACCATAAAATGAATTAAATAATATTAAATTAGGAAATAGAACAGACAATGCTCTCGAAGATATCAAGAAAATGGTAGAAACTCTATCTCTAGGAAGCACTTCAAAAATAAATACATTATCAAGAATTAATGAATTAGAAGAATGCTTAGAAGAAAGACAAGATTTAAATATTAAAAAATTACATTTTAAAAATCCCTTTCCTACCACTAGAAATTATTACAAAAGGCCAACCTATCCAGACGTACAATATGAAGAAAGAGCTAACTTTGTAGATAGCTCACATTTCGGAGAATCCATTGTAGAATAGAATATCGATGGAGCAAGTGATCAACAAATATTAGATACAATCCAACAAATGACTATGACATCAACTGCCTTCAAAACTAGAGGAAATTCTGACAAGAAAACAGCAACCCTATTAATAACCGGATTTACCGGACAATTAAAGGGATGGTGGGATAATATTTTACTACCTGTTGAAAGAGAAGCCATAATTAATGCTATAAAACAAGAACCAGATGGTAGAATCCAAGATGATGCAATAACTACCTTATTATACACCATAGCAAAACATTTTATAGGCGACCCAATAAAATTACAAGCAAGAACAGGAGACCAATTAGCCAATCTTAGATGCCCTTCCATGACAGATTACAGATGGTATAAAGATATATTTTTATCAACACTTTGTTTAAGACAAGACAGAGCAGCAGATTATGGGAAAGAACGGTTTTTGGCCGGGCTTCCCAAATTATTTGCTGAAAAGGTTAAAATCCATATAGCTTAACAATTTAATGGAACAATACCTTATAACTCCCTAACCTTTGGCCAAATTTCCAGCTATGTAATAGAAACTGGATTACAAGTATGTACAGATTACAAATTACAAAATAAACTTAGATCAGAATCAAAGGAAAGCAAAAAAGAACTAGGAACATTTTGTCAACAATTTGGAATAGAAGGAATAAAAGCTCCTTCAAAAAGAAATAAGCCCCGACCTAGAACTTTCACCAAAACTTACAATCAAAAAACCAGAACCGCTAAAAAATCTCAACCATCTTCTGTAACAATAAAGAAAAATCCTAAACAATCAAGATCTAGAATAGTCTTTTACAAGTGCGGACAATTTGGGCTTTATAAAAAAGACTGTAAGACGAAACAAAGAATTAAAGAACTTAAATTAGGAGATAAATTAGAACAAGGATTAATTGAAATCCTTATTAATGATCAATATCCTTCTTCAGATTCTGAATCTGAAAAGCACATGATTAATACTTTTCAAGAAGACCTAGAATCAATAGGAAGTAATGAAGAAAAGGAAGAAGACTGTATAAGCCCAGAATTATGTGACTGTCCAAAATGTATTAGGACTGTAAATATATTAACTCGAGATCAAGCCACTGCCCTTATCTCAATAATAGACAAAATGCAAGAGTCTAATTTAAAGCAAGAATTTCTTCAACAACTAAGAAATTTATTATATGAAGAAGAAACTAGGAAAAATATAGTAGAAAAGGTAGAAATGAAACAGATATTAGATAGATTTAATCCTACCAGACATACCCCTATTACTTTGCAAGACCTTCATCAAGAGATTAAAACACTAAAACAAGAAATAAATAATTTAAAACAAAAAGACCTTGAATTAGAATTTAAATATTTGACCCTAAAAGGAGATCATATTATTACCACTCAAGACCAAAAATTAAAACAAAAGGAAGAAGATAACTTTTTTGATCAAAACTCTTATATAAATATAATAAGCCAAATATTAATACATAAATGGTGGTGTCCAATAGAACTAGTAATTAACGAAGAAAGATTCTATTTAATTGCCTTAATAGACTCAGGAGCTGATATGAATTGTATAAGAGAAGGTTTAATACCTACTAAATGTTACGAGAAAACTAAAGAATCTCTAAGTAGTGCTAATGGGTCAAAACTAATCATTACCTTTAAACTATCTAAGGCAAAGATATGTAAAAACAAAATCTGTTATAAAACTTCGTTCTTAATGGTTAAAAACATCTCAGAACAAATGATATTAGGAACTCCTTTTTTAACTCTACTATATCCCTTCACTGTCACTAAGGATGGTTTAAACACTACCTCCTTAGGAATCAAAACTCAATTTGAATTCCATAAAACACCCCAAATAAAAGAATTAAATCTTATACAAGAATCTTTTATATCTAGAATAAATTTAATCAATAATAAGAAAAATCAGTTAAAAATGCTAAATAAAGAAATTATATACCACAAAATAGAACAACAATTAAATTTCCCCAAAATAAAAGAAGAAATTAAAAAAATATATAAACAGATTGAACAAGAAATCTGCAGTGATAGTCCTAACACTTTTTAGTCTAGAAAAACACATATTATTTCTCTTCCTTATGAAGCTAATTTTGATGAACGAAATATTCCTACTAAAGCTTGACCCATACAAATGAATTAAGAATATCTAGAATATTACAAGAAAGAAATTAAAGAATATTTAGATAAAAATTTAATTAGACCTAGTAAATCTCCTTGGAGTTGTGCAGCCTTTTATGTTATGAATTCCTCAGAAATTGAAAGAGGTGCCCCAAGATTAGTAATTAATTATAAGCCTCTAAATAAAGTATTACAATGGATAAGGTATCCTATACCCAATAAAAGAGATTTAATCAAAAGACTTTACAATGCTACCATATTTTCCAAGTTTGATATGAAATCAAGATACTATCAGATTCAAATACAAGAAAAAGATAGGTACAAAACTGCTTTTGTAGTCCCTTTTGGTCATTACGAATGGAATGTAATGCCCCAAGGTTTAAAAAATGCTCCCAGCGAATTTCAAAATATTATGAACTGTTTATTAAACCCTTATACAAAATTCACTATTGTATACTTAGATGATGTATTAGTATTTTCTAATTCTATAAATCAACACAAACAACATTTAGAACTATTTTTAAAAACCATTAAAGAAAACGGATTGGTAGTATCAGCAAGAAAAATGAAATTATTTCAATCAAAGGTTAGGTTTTTAGGATTTGAAATTTATCAAGGACAAATCACCCCAATAAGTAGAGCCATAGAATTTGCCAACAAATTTGCCTTTAGAGTATCACTATAACATCCTCCCCACACAGCAAAAGTTGTTAAACGAAAATTTAATCCTATCAACGATTTCTGCGGTCTTAGGATGCGTAATGATAAATAATTTAGTATGTTCCTGACTATGTAAACTCATTCCTAATAATTAGACCTGAATCTGTGTGGGCCATCGTCATCTATCCTCAAACATGGTATTACCTTAGCAAATAAATTTTGTGCATCTACATAGGAATGTGATATGCACTTATAGCCCCCTACATGAGGCATCTCTCTATCGTAAAACCTAATCTAAAATTACAACTTGAAGTGTAATATAAGACACTACCATTGAGTTTAATTTTCCTAATAGTAATTTCATACTAGATCCCTAGTTCCCAATTAAATAGTATGGTATCATAACAGATTCTGCTATACCCCTGTATATCCCTCCTTATTTTGTGTTGATATTCCGCCATTATTCCCGTAAATAAATCCAAGAGCAAACTACCCTCGGATATCTTCTCAAAAGAAACAAGAGCCATAGTTAGGTATCCCATCGTTGACATGGTCATTCGTTCTCTAAAGGTAGGAAATGCGTAAGGACGGAGTCCTAATATGATGCTAGAAGGCAGCTCACCGACACAATCTATAGAGTGTGGTATAGTACCCATAAAAAAAAGGCGAGCATACCATATTGTACTATATAGTTTGTTAGAAATTTTGTTATTATGAATATTTCAAGATGAATTAATTAACCAAAAGATTTTTATTAAAAAACCCGATTGGAAAACAGTCCTAGGTTTTACAAAAGAATTATTAATAACCAATTAGTATCAAACAAATTAAATTTTTAGTGTGCATAAAGATAAGCTGGCTAGTGAGCACCGTGTATATTCATCCTCGTACTTGCTTCTCTGGAAAGATAACTATGAAATTTAGCACTTATTTTCCTTTCACACACTTTTAAAAGAGTAAATAAGGTGAGAGAGAAGTCATTCTGCCTGGACTTTCGTTACTCCCGAAGAATTTTTAGTGGTATAGGGAAACAATTAAGTCGAGATAATATTTCTTATGAAGTATTTATGCGTGGTCTTAAGACTATAACCAGATTACATAAACTAGATCAGAGAAGAAAATACCTTAGAGTGAGTGTGTCACAATAATAACAGGGCCTAACATTTGCGTGGGAATCCAAAATTCGAAACAATCACCCTAAGCGGTCAGAATCAAAAGCTCGTCTTCCGTAAATATCACTATGCTTACCATTTTGTTGGAGAATTATTTGAGCACGACAATTCATTTCTTCAAAATCTCCATGCTGCCCATTTCATAGGTGTCCAAACCTTTACTCCCCTTCCAAAATAAAGATTTCCTTAATATCATCTCTCGTTTGGCTCGTTGTCTAACGCTATATGATAAAGGGCCATCAGTTATTCCGCGTTCTTGCCCATCCGTGCATAGTAATATACACTTGCAAACCATTTCTTCTTAGTATAATATGCTATCCATCTACAGTCACACTAGAACACCACTTTCCATACCCAATTCATGAACACTTGCATCCTTGCTCGTCTGAGCGTCAAAAAAATAGTTTTATAATTAGTTAACATAAAGAATTTAATCTTATATTTGTAGGGAGTGTGAATATTTTATTGGCCACCAAGTTGCTTTTTTTGTCTTGTGAAAAAGCGACATACTCTGTTTATGATTGCATTTTTTGCACCATAGTGTTGTGTAGCATCGCGTAGTGTATGGCCCCGAAATGGAATTTTGCCAACTGAAGTTCCACCTATCCAAAAACAAGCGCGCTCCCAAAAGGTTATTCCCTGCCTCCTGGCACCTTTTCCTTCCTTTTATACCGCAACACTATTATCTACTAATGAAAGGACATTAATCAATTATTATGTTTAAGACATAGTTTCTTATCTCTAGTTGTTGAATAGACCTTATTGTTCCAGGATATAGAATTAAAAACTCATATTCTCCCAAACGTATGCGTCTCTGAAATAAAGAATTAATAAAACATGTTTATAGAGATTTCCACTCTAATGCGTGCCGAGAGGTTCCACAAAGATATACGCTTTAATAGTATTAAATTTCTAAGCGGCCTCCTCTATTACTGCGCCTCTCAAACCTGTTAATACTATCATCGATACCTCAAAAATCCTTTTTCAATCCCATGTCATCCTTTTCCACAAAATATTTAAATATTGTAATGTGTATTTAGCAATAAATAAAAAAATTAACATTAACTATCGCAAGAAAGTTGACCCTAATATACATGTCAATTCAATTGCGTCAAGGGTGATTGTACATAAGTGCTTTTCCTAATCAACTTTATGTAACCGCTCAATTCCTGATTACCAACTGGCCAAGTCATCAACTTTTAAAACCACAAATATGGTGTTCTTCCGCATTTTCAATGTAGAAGGAGGAATGTTATTCTATTCTGTTTTATCTGTATTAAGTTTAAGTTTATTTCTAGGCGACTTGTTAAATATTTTCCTTTGATATTAGAATTATATATATATATATATATATATATATTATATATATATATATATATCCTTACTATTAAGTTCTGAGGGTAATTTTTCATTTCCCACAGCTTCATGGAGTTTCTACCTTTACGCAAGGAATGCTTGAAATTGCATCAATATTAATTAAAAGAAGCTACAGACAAGTCCTTGATAATCATTGATGAGTTGGGGCATGGGACATCAACTTATGATGGATTTGCTATTGGTGGTGATCTCCGATGAAAATAGCTTCCTGAAAAAATTTGGAGAAGAAACTTTTTTATTTGTAAAGACAGTAGTGTTTAACAACATATTAAATTTTAAATAGAGTTCCTTTTATTATAAACTCTATTTAAAATTTAACATGCTGTTAGCATGACTTCACCCCAATACCCATTTGCAAGACCAGAATACGATATTATAGCATTTATCATTTCTTATAATATTCTATTTTTCTTTTAGTCACACCATATTACACCATTTTGCTGTAGGGAATATAGTGCAGTGGTTTGATGAAAATACCAGTGGACTCAAAGAAACTTATATTATAATATTCTCCTCCTCTATTTGACTTTAAGCATTTAATGAAAGTTTCATGTTGAAGTTCTACTTCATTTTTAGAGATTGTAAATTTATCAAGAATTTCATCTTTTGAATGCATTAAATACATATAGCAATATCTAGTGCAATCATCTATAAAGGTCACAAAATATCTCTTTCTACTTATTGTAGGTCATCCATGTAAATCACATACATCAGAATGTATTAGATTTAAAACTTTAGAAGTTATTCTACTCTTGAAAAAAGGTAATCTAGTTATCTTAGTCAACATGCATGTTGTACACGAATCAAAACTTCTATTTATTTTTTAAATAAGATCCAAATTCATCATATCATACAATTTTTTAACATTCACACGTCTTAAACAAAATGCCATAAATTAAAGAATTCAAGAATATATGCAGAAGATATATTATTTTTCATTAAATTAAGTTTGAACATATTCTCACAAAGGTAACTCTTTCCCACAAACATGCTACCCTTTGAGAGTATAAATTTGTCTTTCTCAAATACTGACTTAAACCCAAACTTATTAAGAATGAGTACAAAAATTAGATTCTTCCTAACTTTTGGGACATAAAAGACATTATTTAAAGTGAGAATTTTTCTAGAAGTAAACTCAAGTTTCACAGTCCCTTTTCCCTTGATTTACACTATTGAAGCATTCCCATATACAAAACAACTCCATCATCCCTCTTTAAGAGTCTTGAATAATTCTTTGTTCTTGCACACATGGCAGGTAGCTTCAAAATCTATTCACCATGTTCCAACATCTTCAACCATGTTGACTTCAAAGATGACAACAACAAGATTATCATTGAAAATCTTACTTTTATTCAACTTTTTCAAGAATTAACTCAAGAATTAACACTGATTCTTGTATTGTCCAGGCTTATCACAATGGAAACAACTTCCATTTCTCCTCTTTTTCTTATGGTCACTGTTATTGCTTCCATTGGGTTGGGGTTGTGCAACATCTCTGGCCCTTTTCTTAGAGAATTTGTGAGACTTCCCTTCCTCCATCATATGGACTTTCCCATTAGCAGATTGATTCTTAATATCATCTTGTTTACGATACTCTTCTTCTAGGCAAAGGTGATTTCCCAATTGCTCAAGAGAGAAGTGATCCTTTCTATGTTTCATACTTCTTTTGAAGTCTTTCCATGAAGGATGAAGCTTGCCTATAATGAAGGAAACAATTATGGTTTCATTCATATACATGTTGTGTTGTTTGAAATTATTGAGAATATGTTCAATTTCATGCATTTGTTCCATAACAAGCCTACTATCTATCATTTTCTAATTATTAAAACTACTGACCATAAATTTTTTGCTGGTAGCATTCTCTGACATGTATCGTGCTTCCAGTTTCTCCCAAAGTTTATTGGCAGACCTAGAGTTCTGATAAACATCGAACAGTGTATTACTCATCCCATTTAAAATGTGTTTAGTGCAAATGTAATCATCGTTATCTTATTTCTGTCTCTCCCTTGTTTCTTTCACAGTTTCATTTTCTCTCTCCTCTGGCCTTGTGGTGTTAAGCACATACACAACCTTTAAAGTGGTAAGAAGAAAATGCATCTTTTTCTGCCAACGCAAAAAGTTCCCTCCTTCAAATCTCTCTAACTTGACAAAGTCATAAGTCATCTCCCTTAAAGAAGCCATTGTTAAAGAGGATCAATTAAGACTAAAGATTGTTGGTGGTAATCTCTGGCGAAAATGGCTTCCTAAGAAGATTTGAAGTAGACCTTTGGTGGTGAATTCTATAACAACAGAAAACTTTGAGCATAGACTCTTCAAGGCGTGAAAGTTCACTTTCCTTTAAACTTAGTTCGCCCCACCAGTTTTTCTAATCACTGGATGCAAATGGATTTTAGCGAATTTCCTTTAGGATACAATGAAAATACTTGATGTGTTTTGCATGCACACTTTGAAGCCAATAACATCAATGATATTTTCCATAATGATATTTATTGTTTTCTTTCTTGCGCTCAGAAAAAAACCAAGATTGATTTGAGATATGGAAAATAGAATTAATATTGATTATAGGTTGAGTCAATCTTTTATAGACTTGTATACATTCCTTCACGATAAGATACAATCCTTGGGATGAAAAATTTTCATGAACAATTGCATCTTTCAAAGAAAGGAACGTTTCTGCATTGTTGCAGCACGACACTTTGCCGCACCAAAAATTTGGCCAACCCAACCACCACATGCCCGTGTAGGCGTTCCCATTCTTCGCGCAATTTTGAGCAAGTCTGGTAGTGTACCACCACATGACCGTGTGGCTATTTAAGCTTTTTCCTCGAGAATTGGCAGTCAATGGGCATTACACGCCCAAATTGTGTAGAACACCATGGCCATGTGGCAATCAAGCAAGGCCATGTGGCCTCCAACACGGCCATGTAGCCGTTCATTTCCAGAAATCCTCTCACATTTGCTTTGTTTCGCTCTTAGAGTTCCTTTAATATTTTCGTGTTACAATCTCTTAAATCTGAACCATAATTGTGAGAGGATATGCATGGACAACACTTCTTAGCTTCTCCATAATGCTTCATGATTGACACCCCATACAATGGCCTAAACCTAAAATAGGATCTCATAAACTATTTAAGCTGCTTCCTTTAAGATGAAAAAAGAAAAAAAGAAATCATATGTAAACAACATCTTCTAAGATTAGAAGCAAACCTTTATTATCCAAATACTATAATTTAGTAGAATTTCTTTCTGTTGCATTTTCAGTCTTCACTCACTTATCACACTTCATATAGTTGGACCATTTGCAGCTAGCTGTTCTTTGTCTTAATAGAATCCTATATCATCATTGGTAATATCAATCCAAGTTTGCCCATTTGTAAAGTGACTATTCATATAGGTGTTTTAAAATTCATAATATGTATAAACAAATATAGAATAAAAATACAGCTTAAAGATTAAAAGAAGGAAATAAATAAGAATCAAATGAGGCTATTTGTAAATACTGTATTTTGTTCTAACCAAATAAATCTTTTTTTAATCATTTAAAATTGTTCATAAAGTTTCTAAATCAAATTCTTTACCTAACATAAATTTAGCTCAAATTTATTAACTCATCACCACATCCCAAACCATATGTTTTTTAAATCTATCTCATCAAAAATAAACACAAAAATATAACAGCAAAGACAAAAAAAAAAAGATGAACAAAGAAAAAACAAAAGCCAGCTTCGGTCAAAGGCACCATTTGGTTCAGCATGATTTTTCACAAAATAGGCCATACAGCTGCAAGAAAGAAAAGCAAAAGTAAGCTTAACATAAAATTACATGAGGTAGTGGTCAAGAGGCCAGCGGCACAGTAGCTGAAACTCTTGTCATTTTCCTCCTTCGCATCAAATCGGTTCCAGCACTTACACATACCATTCGGCATGCACAACAGGGCCCACGGCAGGGAGACCATCATTTCTTTCCCTTTTCTTCTCGCCTTCGCCATGATCTTGGGACATTCACTCTCATAGACCACAAACACCTCACCTCAATAGAAGCACACATAGAGAGGGAGAAAAAGGGAGAGAGCAATACATTCACACAGAGAGAAAGAGGAAGAGAGCTCGGAAAAGGCAGAAAAACACACGCAGGAAGAAAGGGCCGGGGAGAAAAATCCAGAAAGCTTGTGAAGGGACCACACCCAGCCGCATACTTCTGGTTTCAAACTTCACTCTTGGTAACAAACAAAGGCCCTTCCCCTGTTTTACTAGTTCCTATGTCTCTTGTTGGCTGTCAGCGAAGGCTGTGTGCCTGAATGTGGTTCTTTATTTTTCATTTCTCTAGATAACTGCTCACACCTATGGTCAGCACCCACATTTCACAGCCATTTTTTCACCGCACTACACTCACCTTCATTTACCGAGCCCGGCCATATAGAGCAACTTCAAAGAACATACCACCTTTACTCCTGGTTATAAACTTCTATCTTTTGTCGCCGCCATGAACATAACTTGGATCATGACATGGGACTACAAGATTGTTCAAAATAACCCTGAAGTTG
>NSJW01000336.1:62500-96670 GCA_019955255.1 Castanospermum australe | reverse complement strand
CGTCTGACTTTTTATTTTATAGGTTCGAGAGTCTCGACGACGATTATAGGCAATTATATCTTACTCTCAAACTGGAAGATGAGCTCATTCCGATCTCACTCGCCAATAAACTTTCATTTTACGTATTAACTAACTATTTATTTCTTGAGCAGTCATTCGCCGGCCAGACCGATAAGCTTTTTTGTGGCTAAGATAAGAAGTTGGTCCAATCTGAGAGTCCTATTTGTTATTGATTTATCTATATATAGTCAGATTCTTTGTAGAAAGCGGCTTCTCGACAAAATCAAGCCTCTTATCGAGGATCAATTCATTCTAAATCTAATCGAGAGCTTTCTGCATTCGCCGGTACTGGGCAAGGCTGGGAAAAACCTGGCCTTAAAGGGAGGAATACCTCCCGTCCGATTTATTCATTCAATTTTATTTAACTTCTTTTTAGATGATATGGACAGAAATTTTCTTTCTAAGTTTCCGGGCGCTACCTTCGCGCGATTCTCTCATCAGCTGCTTATTCCAATCGGAACTGATAAATCACGAAATATTCGAGTTAAAGATTTAGAGAAAGCCTTTTTAGCTGAATTAGATTCAGGCATTATTCTAAAAATTCTTAAGCCCGGAGATGGGAAGGTGGTTTCTTGTCTTTTTGGGAATCTGTTACTTAACAAGTATGGAATTCCTATAGTCTCGATGTAGGAGGATTTTGAGGATCCTAAAATAAATATAGGCACTCATGAGTTCGGATTGGGTAGCGTGAAGTAGTTCAGTTTGACCAGGTCTTCTGGAGTCAAAATCTCCCCGCGCGGAATGGCATTCTTAGTGAGTACGAATTTTTTTTTTGTTCTTTTTACGAGTGGAGTTGCAGCGGCTAAGCATATGGATTAGCATTTCGAGATTGGCTTTGGCTTGGTGTAGTCTTATTGACTTGACATATCTTGTCAATAGGACAAGGCCCACCCTCGAGGTGGGGAGGTGAGTGAGGGATCGGGGGCTCACCAACATTTTTAGGAGAAGGAATCGAATTGGCGGCATCACCAAACAAAGGATGTTCTCAGCGGCTATGCTTAACACGGATCCCATGATAGTGGTAAATCTTCCTTTTCTTTTAGCGAAGTGGTGGCTCAGTCACTGGAGGATGTCCGAATGCACTAAAGGGTGGTCGCTTTCCAAGGACCAATCCCAATCCTGAAAAGCTCGGTCCCCTCAAGCTAAAGGGGATAATGTACTTCACTCCCCAGTCTTCCATTTCGGCTAGCCCTATTCTTTCTTTCCTTCTTTCGGTTGTAGACATGGTTTCCGGGTATCCGGGTGGCTCACCATTCCCGACTGTCTAAGGGTCGGGTCAATGCTTTCTTCCTTTGCTGCTTTTGATTTTAACAGCTGCCTACTCTACTCCTTTCCATCCTATAAGTAAGCGCATACTCCCTTGACTGCCTTCCAGTCTTCGAAGCTGTCGATGCATTCCAACTGTCTGTTAGAGCGGTCTTCAGGTACAGTTTAATGGGGAGCCCCCTAAAGGTAAACTTCTCTCCTTATCTCTCCCGCCCTTCTCTGTATAGTATTCGCTATCGAGCGTAAGAGGTCTAAACGCATCTAACACTCATGTTGGGGTTCTTTCCTCTGACCTCCACCCTTACTAAAAAGCTAATAGAGCAGGTTTTCACTCGACGGAACTCCTAGTATGAATAAAAGGAATCACTCTTGTCCTTTCCTTACAGTCGAGTTACTTCGTTCCTGGCCTACGTGTGGACGAAGACCGCTTTCAACCTATACTCCATTCCGCTTTCAAACTTCAGCTTTTAAGCTTAGCTTACTTCCTTCGTTGGGACAAATCAAATTACTGCTACGAAGTCTGGAACTATCAGATAGGCTGGGAATTAGCTAGTTATTCTAAATACATTCACTATTTAACTTAACTGGAAATATATTCACTTGAAAGACTCCTGGGGGAATTAAACTACTCTTACGAAGGCTTCCAAAAAGACAGCTAACCAAGGGACTGCAAATTACTTCCCTCTATGACTGATTATAGATGGTATAAAGATATGTTTTTATCAAAAATTTGCTTAAGACAAGATGGAGTAGCAGATTATTAGAAAGAACGGTTTTTAGCCGGTCTTCCCAAATTATTTACTGAAAAAGTAAAAACTCATATAGCTCAATAGTTCAATGGAACAATACCTTATAATTCTTTAACTTTTGGTCAAATCTCTAGTTATGTAATAGAAACTGGATTACAAATATGCACCGACTATAAGTTACAAAATCAACTTAGAAAAGAATCAAAAGAAAGTCTAAAGGAATTAGGAATGCTTTATCAACAATTTGGAATAGAAGGAATAACAGCCCCATCAAAAAGAAATAAATTGAAATCTAGAACCTTTTCAAAGGTTTATAATCAGAAAGCTAAGACAGCTAAAAAATCTCAACCATCTACAATAAAAATAAAGAAAAATCCTAAACAATCTAGAAACAAAGTAGTATGTTATAAATGTGGACAATTTGGACATTATAAGAAAGATTGTAGAATGAAGAAAAAAATTAAAGAATTAAACCTAGGAGAACAATTAGAAGAAGGATTAATTAATATTCTAATAAATGATCAATATGTATCCTCATCATCTGAATCTGAACATGAACTAGATATAGTCAATATTTTAGAAACTTTTGACAATGAATCAATAGGTAGTAATACAGAATGTTTGAGTCCAGAATTATGTAATTGTTCAAAGTGTATAAAGTCTGTAAACGTACTAACAAGAGATCAAGCTACTACTCTTATATCAATAATAGATAAAATGCAAGAATCCAATTTAAAACAAGAATTTCTTCAACAATTAAAGAACTTATTAAATGAAGAAGAAAGTATAAAAAATTATGTAGAAAAAATAGAAATGAAACATATATTAGAAAAGTTTAGAACTACACAAGAAAATCCTATTACATTACAAGACTTGCAGTGAGAAGTAAAAAATCTAAAACAAGAAATACAAGAGTTAAAACAAAAAGATTTAGAATTAGAATTTAAATATTTAACTCTACAAGGAAACTAAATTATTTCTTCACAAACTGGAAAGAACAAAATAATAGAAAAGTCCTCCTCGGATCAAGATTCTTATATTAATCTAATAAGTCAAATATTAGTCCATAAATGGTGGTGTCCAATAGAACTAGTAATTAATGAAGAAAGATTTCATTTAATTGCCTTAATAGATTTCAGAGCAGATATAAACTGTATTAGAGAAGGATTAATACCCACAAAATATTATAAAAAAATTAAAGAATCTTTAAGTAGTGCAAATGGATCAAAATTAATCATTACATATAAACTATCTAATGCTAAAATATGTAAAAAAAAATTTGTTATAAAATGTCTTTCCTTATGGTAAAAAATATATCAGAACAAATAATATTAGAAACTCCCTTTTTAACTTTATTATATCCCTTTATTAACAATAAAGGATTAAGTTCAATTACCTTAGGAAATACAGTTCAATTTAAATTTTTAAAGTCACCACAAATAAAGGAATTAAACCTGGTTCAAGACTCTTTAATATCAAAAGTAAATTTAATAAAAAATAAACAAAATCAATTAAAAATGATAAATAAAGAAATTATCTACTATAAGATAGAACAACAATTAAAAGCACCCAAGATTCAAGAAGAAATACAAAAAATACATAAAAAAATTTGAACAAAAAATCTGTAATGTGTCACCTAATGCTTTTTGGTCAAGAAAATCACATATTATAACCTTGCCATATGAAGACAATTTTAATGAAAAGAATATCCCTACTAATGCTCGACCAATACAAATGAATCAGGAATATTTAGAATACTGTAAGAAAGAAGTTCAAGAATATCTAAATAAAAATTTAATAAAACCTAGTAAATCTCCTTGGAGTTGTGCAGCCTTTTATGTAATGAATTCATCAGAATTAGAAAGAGGTGCCTCAAGATTAGTAATAAATTATAAACCTTTAAATAAAGCATTAAAATGGATTAGGTACCCTATCCCTAATAAAAGAGACTTAATTAAACGCATTTATAACGCTACAATATTCTTAAAATTTGACATGAAATCAGGATACTATCAAATTCAAGTAGATGAAAAAGATAGATATAAAATTGCTTTTGTAGTACCCTTTGGTCATTACGAATAGAGCGTGATGCCATAAGGATTAAAAAATGCCCATAGCTAATTTCAAAATATTATGAATAATATTCTAAATCCTTACACAAAGTTCACCATAGTCTATTTTGATGATGTATTAGTTTTTTTTAACTCAATATCTCAGCATCAATAACATTTAGAAAATTTTTTAAATATTGTTAAAGAAAATGGTTTGGTTGTCTCTGCAAGAAAAATGAAATTATTTCAAACACAAATTAGACTTTTAGGATTTGAAATACATCAAGGTTTAATCACTCCAATAAATAGATCAATAGAATTTGCTAATAAGTTCTCAAATGAAATAAAAGATAAAATTCAATTACAAAGATTTTTAGGATGCGTAAATTATATATCAGATTTTATTCTTAATATTAGAATTATTTGTGCCCCTTTGTTCAAAAGATTTAGAATCCTCCACCATGGGATAACACTATGATCGAGTCTATTATTACTGTAAAACACTTAGTGAAGAAACTTCCATGTTTAGGAATTTCAGATCCAGATGCTTCATTAATTGTAGAAACAGATGCTTCAGAATTAGGATATGGAAGAATATTAAAACAAGTATTACCAAGGTCTACCAAAGAAAATATAGTTAGGTATCATTCAAGAATCTGGCAAATAACTCAACAAAAATACAATACTGTAAAAAAAGAAATTTTATCTATAGTTTTATGTATTACTAAATTTCAAGATGATTTATTTAACAAAATTTTTTTATTATGCACTGATTGCAAAGTAGCCCCTAGCGTTTTGCAAAAAGATGTTCAAAACCTAGTTTCGAAACATATTTTTACAAGATGGCAAGCTTTACTTTCCTGCTTTGATTTTGAAATTATTCATATAAAGGCTCAAAATTATTTGCCTGATTTTCTTACTAGAGAATTTTTATAGGGAAAGAAATAAGAATCTCCCACTGAGATTCAATGAGTTCAAAAGGTAAACCAGTTACCAAAGATCAATATGGTTCTCATATCAAGACCTCTAATATTCAGCAATCACTGTCAAGAAGTTACTTACAAACTACTCAACAACCTTCTAGTCTAACCCGACCTACTACTCCTCTTTCACACATATTTAGTCCCCTTGGGCCTTCTCCAAGCCATATTCCTTCTCCCTCTAGTATCCAACCCCCTTTTTCTCCTCAAAATCCTAATGAGCCTTCTTCTTATCATGATAAACTTGAACTCTTACCAATTATCATTTTAGAACCAGAATGGATACAAAATCTTTCTTCTCCTAAATTAATTTTGCTCAAAAAGTCTTCCCTCCTTCCTGGCATTTTCTCCCTATTGACCTCTAGAAGAATAGATTATTTTATGAATTTATTCTAGTCGACACTGATTCAATAGAATTAACCCCACTCTCTTGATCCCACTGATCAATTAAAAATACTATTTTCAAAAATCAAAATACTCAAAGTATATACTCCTTCCAAATGGCCTGTAGGTATCTATACTCAAAAGTCTTTCTCTAAGAATTTTTTTCCTCAATACTATACCTATCAAGATTATATCAATGCCTAGTATTATCTTTTTTATTATCAGCCCTTTACTCATTCTTGGTTCATTTGGTTTCGTAGAGGAATATCCCTTAATTTTTCAAAATGGTTTATTAAGTGGTTTCATGATCTTGGGTCCACTGTCCAGATTTTTCCTGATATTGCTGTTGCCTCTTTTACTCATTTTAAAACCCATACCTCCTTTCAACCTGGATATCAGCTTTTATCTTTTGTAGCCTCTATGAATATAACTTGGATTATGACTTGGGATTATAAAATTATTCAACAAACCCCTCAAGTTGATCTAAACTGGCTGGTCATAGTCATAAAGGTAAAATGGTGGGCAAAATTTGACCTCGCCTTATTATCTCTCCAAAAATTCAAAGATTGGAGTTAAAGAAATCCAAAATATTAAAAAAATCTCACTACTCAAGACATATCGACCGAAGCCTCATTCCTTGTCGAAAAATCAAAAATCGTGGCAGAATTAGCCTCTTCTATTTTGAAAGAAGAATTTTTCAAAAAACTCAAAAGTGTGTTATCCTCTCAAGATGATGAAGATGACATAGAGTCCAACCAAAGTGTTACTCCTCATGATGATGACTATGGAATTATTAATCTAAACGATGACTGAAGACATTAAAGTTCACTTTCAGCTACTTTTCAAAAAGAAAGCAGATTTCAAGAAAAGCAGACAAGATTAAAGCAAGATTCCCATTCCACTTTCGGCTACTTTTCACAAAGAAAGCAGACTTCAAGAAAAGCAAACATAATTAAAGCAAGATTCTCCTAATTTTGTCAAAAGTTGTAATTATTATGTCGCTTCAAGAATGCTTAAATTCTTTCTAAGTTATTCTCTTCTCTTTGTAAAATCTTTCTGTGTGGTCTCTCTCTCTTGTTCCTCAACCTCTTTGTAAGTCTAAATCTCTTTTTTATATCTTTCCTTTATATCAATATAAGCTTACTCTGTATACATAAATACATATATATGTATATATACATATATATATGTATAAAATAGAGGCTAGTCCTTTTAACATAATTCCACAAAACTCTTTAAGTAAGCCAGTAGAGAAACAAGATATTCAAAAGGTTCATCAACAATTAAATTTTACAAATCAAACGTTAAATACAATATCTCGAAATTTACAAAGAATAGAAAACTAAAATATTAGAGAACCTATAAATCATAATCAAGATAGATATCATAATCTAGATCCAACTAGACCCATATATAAAATTATCAATGTACCAGAAAAAGAGCTAAACAATATAAAGTTAGGAAATGGAACCAACAGTGCCTTAGAAGATATTAAGAAAAAATTAAAAAATTTATCATTAGGAAGTACATCAAAAATTAATACTTTATCAAAAATAAATAAAATAGAAGAACACTTATTAGATGAACGAGATTTAAATATTAAAAAATTACACCTCAAAAATCCCCTTCCTACTACATGAAATTATTATAGAAGACCAACCTTTCCAGATGTACAATTTGAAGAAAGAATAAATTTTGTAGATAGTTCATACTTAAAAGAATCCATCGTAGAATGGAATATTGATGGAGCTAGTGATCAACAAATATTAGATACTATACAACAAATGACCATGGCCTCAACAGCCTTCAAAACCAGAGGAAATTCAGATAAGAAAACTACAAATTTATTAATAACAGGATTTACTGGGCAATTAAAAGGATGGTGGGATAACATCCTACAACCTACAAAAGAGAAGCTATAATAAATGCAATAAAATAATAACCTGATGGAAGAATTCAAGATGATGCCATAACCACTTTATTATATACCATAGCAAAACACTTCATAGGAGATCCAATAAAACTTCAAGCCAGAGCCGGTGATCAATTAGCAAACCTTCACTTGTCCCTCTATGACTGATTATAGATGGTATAAAGACATGTTCTTGTCAAAATTCTGCTTAAGATAAGATGGAGCAGCAGATTATTGGAAAGAATGGTTTTTTAGCTGGTCTTCCCAAGTTATTTGCTGAAAAAGTAAAAACTCATATAGCTCAATAGTTCAATGGAACAATACCTTATAATTCTTTAACTTTTGGTCAAATCTCTAGTTATGTAATAGAAACTGGATTACAAATATGCACCGACTATAAGTTACAAAATCAACTTAGAAAAGAATCAAAAGAAAGTCTAAAGGAATTAGGAACGTTCTATCAACAATTTAGAATAGAAGGAATAAAAGCCCCATAAAAAAGAAAATAAATTGAAATCTAGAACTTTTTCAAAGGTTTATAATCAGAAAGCTAAGACAGCTAAAAAATCTCAACCATCTACAATAAAAATAAAGAAAAATCCTAAACAATCTAGAAACAAAGTAGTATGTTATAAATGTGGACAATTTGGACATTATAAGAAAGATTGTAGAATGAAGCAAAAAAATTAAAAAATTAAACCTAAGAGAACAATTAGAAGAAGGATTATTTAATATTCTAATAAATGATCAATATATGTATATTACAATGAAATATACATAAATTTCAAAATTTTAAATTTTTATTAGCTTAATATACATATACATATAAATATATGTCTATATATATATATATATATATATATATATATATATATATATATATATAGATATATTTAGATATATATGTATATATACATACATATATGTATGTATGTATATATAGAAAATTATCATAAAAGATATAAAATAGAGTAAAACAGAAACAATTTACATCAGGAAAATAGGATTATATTAATATAAGGAACAGGTTAACAAGGAAGATGAAAAGTTACAAGAGAACTTGAAGAGAAAGAGTATATGAGGAGATACAAGAAAGATGAGAGAAGTTTTTACAAGAGGGAACTCAGTCTGCCTCTATCTAAACTAATGAGCTCTTTAAATACATAGAGAAAGCTTGAAGATTATAGACACAATAATTACATTTCGGAATACTTTTCTTGAAAGTGGCAGACAGTGAGGTCGTCTTTCTGAAAAGTAGAGCATCTTGCCATCTTTGTTGAAAGTTGAGGTCTCCTTTGAAAAAGTAGCCGAAAGTTAGCGAATGTTGTTAGCTTTTGAAATATAGATCACAGCCATCTTCAATCATCATTTAAATTAATAATCCCGTAACAGTCATCTTCATTATGAGGAGTATAGCTCTGACTAGACTCCACTTCTTCATCATTATCTTGTTCTTGAGATGTGGAAGATAAGACACTTTTGAGTTTTTTGGAGAACTCTTCTTTTGAAATAGAAGAAGCCAATTTGGCCATGATCTTTGAATTTTATGCTAAAAATACTACTTCTGAAGATAGGTCTTGTGGTGCAATATTTTTTAAATATCTTGGATTTCAAAGACTCCACTCTTCAAATTTTTGAGGGGATAAAAGAGAGGAATCAAATTTTGCCCACCATTTGACTTTGATAACTCTAGCTAACCATTTTATATCAACCTCAGGAGTACGTTAGATTATTTTGTAGTCCCAAGTCATAATCCAGGTTATGTTCACGGAGGCGACAAACGATAAAAGTTTATACCCTGGGGTGAAGGTAGTATGGTCTTTAAAATTGGTGTAAGAAGTTATGGCATATTCAGGAAAGATTTGGACAGTAGGTCCAATATCATAAAACCATTTTATAAACCATTTAGGAAAGTTGAGGGATATTCCTCTTTTGAACCAAATGAACCAGGAATGAGTAAAAGGTTGATAATAGAATAAATAATACCAGGCATGGATATAATCTTGATAAGTATAATACTATGGAGAAAAGGTCTTTGAGAAGGATTTTTGAGTATAAATGGCAACGAGCCATTCGGAAGGGGTGCAAACCTTAAGAATTTTGATTTTAGAAAACTGTATTTTTAATTTGTCTTTATTGTCAAGAGAATGGGTTAATTCTATTGAGTCGGTGTCAACTAAGATGAATTCATAAAATAATTGATTCTTTTGAGGATCATGTGACAGAAAATGCCAAGAGGGAGGAAAGATTCTTTGACCAGCTTGTTTAGGATAAGTAGTGTTTTGTACCCATTCAGGTTCGAGGATAATTATAGGTAATGGGTCAGGTTTATCAAAATAAGAGGAGGGTTCTTGAGGCTTTTGAAGAGTGGTGGAGGATGAGGGTTTAAAAGTAGACGGTGAAGGAATATGGCTAGGAGAGGGTCCTAGAGGAGTGTATTTGTATGAAAAAGGAGTAATAGGTCTTGTTAAACTAGGAGTTTGAAAAGTTTGCAAATAGCTTTTTGGAGATTGCTGAGCACTGGAGGTTCTCATGGGAGAACCATATTGATCTTTCGTAACTGATTTACTTTTAGAACTCATTGAATCTCAGTAGGAGATTTGTGCTTCTTTCCCTGTAAAATTTCTCGAGTAAGAAAGTCAGGTAGATGATTTTGGACTTCGTTAATATGAACGATTTCAAAATCAAAACAAGAAAGTAAAGCTTGCCATCTTGCAAAAATATGTTTTGAAACTAAATTTTTTACATCTTTTTGTAAAACACTAGAAGCTGCTTTGCAATCTGTTCTTAGTAAAAAAAATTTATTAATTAAATCGTCTTAAAATTTCATGATACAC
The DNA here is from genome assembly GCA_019955255.1 of Castanospermum australe. NCBI lineage: Eukaryota > Viridiplantae > Streptophyta > Magnoliopsida > Fabales > Fabaceae > Castanospermum > Castanospermum australe. Next base: position 86,431 of record NSJW01000336.1, on the reverse strand, counting down.
AAAACTATAGATAAAATCTCCTTTTTAATAGTACTGTATTTTTGCTGAGCTTCTTACCATATTCCTGAGTAGTATCTAACTATTTGCTCTTTTGAGGCTCCTGGTATTATCTGTTTAAGTATTTCACCATATCCCAATTCTGAAGCATCAATTTCTACTATTAATGAAGCATTTTGATCGAGAATTCCTAGACAGGGGAGTTTTTTGACTAAATTTTTTATAATAATAATATATTTAGTCATATCTTCATTCCATGGAGGGAATTCTTTTCTAAGTCTTTTAAATAGAGGAGCACAGATAATTCTGAGATTGGGAATAAAATCAGAGATGTAATTTATACATCCTAGAAATCTTTGCAGTTGATTTTTATCTAGTATTTCAGTGGGAAATTTACTGGCAAACTCTATGGATCGATTTATTGGAGTAATTTGTCCTTGATATATTTCAAATCCTAAAAACCTAATTTTTGTTTGAAATAACTTCATTTTTCTTGTAGACACTGCTAATCCATTTTCTTTAATAATGTTTAGAAATATTTCTAATTGTTTCCAATGTTGAGTTATTGAGTTGGAGAATATTAGTACGTCATCTAAGTATACTATGGTGAATTTTGTATAAGGGTTTAATATATGATTCATAATATTTTGAAATTCACTAGGAGCATTTTTTAGTCCTTGTGGCATAACATTCCATTCATAGTATCCAAAGAGTACTACAAAAGCAGTTTTATATCTATCTTTTTCTTCTATTTGGATTTGATAATATCTAGATTTCATATCAAACTTAGAAAATATTATAGCATTATAAAGTCATTAATTAGATCTCTTTTATTGGGTATGGGATATCTAATCTATTTTAATACTTTATTTAAAGGTTTATAATTAATTACTAATCTTGGGACACCTCTTTCTATTTCTAAAGAATTCATGACATAAAACACTGCACAGCTCCAGGGTGATTTGCTTGGTCTTATTAAATTTTTATCTAAGTATTCCTGAATCTCTTTTTTTGCAGTATTCTAAATATTCGTGATTCATTTGTATTAGTCGTGCTTTGGTAGGAATATGTTTTTCATTAAAATTATCTTCACAGGGAAGAGTGATAATGTGTGTTTTTCGGGACCAAAAGGCATTAGGGCTATCATTGCAGATTTCTTGTTCAAATTTTTTATATAATTTTTGTATGTCTTCTTGTATTTTTAGAGATTTCATTTGTTGTTCTATTTTATAGTATATCATTTCTTTATTCAACATTTTTAATTGATTTTGTTTGTTATTGAGTAAATTTATGTTTGATATGAAAGATTCTTGGATTAAATTTAATTCTTTGATTTGTGGTGATTTTAGAAATTTGAATTGGATTTCATTTCCTAGGGCATTGGAAATTAGTCCTTGATTATTGACAGTGAATGGGTATAATAAAGTTAGGAAGGGAGTTCCTAATATCATTTGTTCTGAAATGTTTTTGACCATTAAAAAGGAAGTTTTATAACAAATCTTATTTTTACATATCTTTGCATTAGAAAGTTTATAGGTCATAATACTTGGTGGGTATTAGGCCTTCTCTAATACAATTCATATCAACACCAGAGTCTATTAAAGCAATTAAATGAAATCTTTCTTCATTAATTATTAGTTCTATTAGGCACCACCATTTATGAACTAATATTTGACTTATCATATTTATATATGAGTTTTGGTCAGAAAAGTCATCTTCTTCTTTTTGGTTTAATTTTTTAGTTTGAGCTGAAATGATTTGATTTCCTTCTAAAGTTAAATATTTAAATTCTAGTTCTAGATCCTTTTGTTTTAGATTGTTTATCTCTTGTTTTAAGTTTTTAATTTCTTATTGAAGGTCTTGTAAAGTGATGGGATTTTTTGTAGCAGGATTAAATTTTTGTAATATATGCTTCATTTCTATTCTTTCTACAACATTCTTTCTAGTTTCTTCTTCATTTAATAAGTTTTTCAATTGTTGAAGAAATTCTTGCTTTAAATTAGATTTTTGCATTTTATCTATTATTGAAATAAGAGTAGTTGCTTGGTCTCTTGTTAATACGTTTATAGATTTCATACATTTTGAACAATCACATAGTTCTAAACTTAAACATTCTTCTTCATTACTTCCTATTGATTCTAAATCGTCTTGAAGATTATTAATTATATTTTCTTCATTATCTGACTCGGAAGAAGGTTACTGATCATTAATTAAAATGTTGATTAACCCTTGTTCTAACTTATCTCCTAATTTTAGTTCTTTAATTCTTTGTTTTGTTTTGCAATCCTTTTTATAATATCCAAATTGTCCACATTTATAGCATACTATTTTGGTTTTTGATTTTTTAGGATTTTTCTTCAATTTTATAGGAGGGGGTTGAGATTTTTAGCTGTCTTGTTCCTTTGATTATAGGTTTTTTCGAAAGTTCTTGATTTTGGTTTATTTCGTTTTGAGGGAGCTTTTATTCCATCTATTCCAAATTGTTGGCAAAAGGTTCCTAATTCTTTTTTGCTTTCTCTTGATTCACTTCTAAGTTTGTTTTTGAATTTATAATCAGTACAGACTTGTAGACCTGTTTCAATTACATAACTAGATAGTTGACCAAAGGTTAACAAACTATAGGGTATTGTTCCATTAAACTATTGGGCTATATGGGTCTTGACCTTCTCAGCAAATAGCTTGGGAATTCCGACTAAAAACTGTTCTTTCCAGTAGTTTGCTGCTCCATCTTGTCTTAAACAAAGTTTTGATAAAAACATATATTTATATCATCTATAATCTGTCATAGATGGGAGTGATAAGACATTATCTCACCATCCTTTTAATTGTCCTGTAAATCCTGTTATTAATAGAGTTGCTGTTTTCTTGTTAGAGTTTCCTCTAGTTTTGAAGGTTGTCGAAGCCATAGTCATTTGTTGTATGGTGTCTAATATTTGTTGATCATAATGAATCTCCACAATATTCCCCAACCAGATCACAAGTAATAAATATGCTTACATTAGATAAATATTTTAAAATAGACAAACCATGGATCAGGCAAGAATTTGAAGCTTCTCATAACCTTTAAAAAAGAAATTTGTATTTCTCCACCTTTAGTAAATAACAGACTTATTCGTATTTGCAAGAATTCTATTCTTTCCTAAGGGAGAGGAAGTTCAATATCCACTTTTTCACCTGGTTTGAAATGTATTGTGTCAATAATAAAATACCAAATCCTTTTATAGAAAAAAACAAAATATCCGTCACTAATAAATCTTCAATACCTTGGAAAACGCTAGTAATAAAATTATTGAAACTACATATCCTCCATTAGAAACAATATAAATTCCTATCCAAGAGGGAATAGAAGTAGAAGCTAGCCCCTTTAAAATAATTTCTCAAAATTCTCTAAGCAAGTCTATAGAGAAACAAGATGTTCAAAAGGTACATCAACAATTAAACTATTCAAATCAAATGTTAAAAATAATGTCTCAGCACTTAATAACAATAGAAAATCAAAATATAAGAGAATCTATAAATTATAATCAAGATAAACATAGTAATCTAGACCCAACCAGATCAACATATAAAATAATTAATGTATCAAAAAATGAATTAAATAATATGAAACTAGGAAATAGAACTGACCATGCATTAATCCTTATATATGTATATATACATACATATATGTATGTATATATATATGCATATATATATATATATATATATATATATATATATATGTATGTATGTATATATACATATACACACACACACACACACACACACACACATATATATACTATTATAAAGTGATTTTTCTTTTTGGTTTTAAATTTTAATTTTTTCAAAAAATTATTAATAATTAATTAAAAAAATAAAAAAGAATAAAATTATAAATACACATATATGTATGTATATATATATATATATATATATATATATTTACACGGCCAACAATTGATCTTAGATTAATTGAACTTTAGCCATTAATTCTTGAATCAACTCTAAGCCTAGAAGCTTAGCTTCACCAAATTCAAACCATCCAATTGGAAACCTATAACGTGATGTAAACGAAGTTACGACATTAAAGGGTTCGGTCCAAGTCCCAGTTAGTCCAAGTACGAGAGTTCGTGCAAAGAAATTCAAAAAAACACTCAACGGACTGATTCAAGAAATCTGATCTTCAATCAAATTTAGGGCCCATTGAGCATAGCCCATGTTTTCAACAAAGAAGCATCAATGTGATTCAAACTCTAGAATATTCCGACCAAGACTCAACTAATTGCAGCAATAAATGTACATAATTTGGGGGCTAATTACAGCAGCAAATCTACATGTGTTGGGGGCTGATTGATTTAGTCATATACTTTCCTTTATTTGTTAGAGCTTATTGATTTAATCAGATATTTTTCTTTATTTGTTAGGGTTAATTAATTTAATCAGATACTTTCCTTTATTTGTTAGAGTTGATTGATTCAATCAGATATTTTTCTTTATTTGTTAGGGCTAATTAATTCAATTAGATACTTTTCTTTATTGGTTAGAACTGATTGATTTAATCAGATACTTTCCTTTATTGTAATTAGCCTATTTAAAGGCATACATGAATGAAAGAAAACAACACAGTTTTATTCACAAAAATTGAGAGTTTCTCTTTCGTTCTTTGAAGAACCATTCGAACTTATCAAAATCATTCCGTGGTGTTCACAATTCGACTTATCAAACAGAATTTCTACTACCGTTTGTGACTTTTTCAACATACCAAGGTTCTTACCTCTGCATAGGTAATGGGTCAAGGTTTTACACGACTGTCTACAATCAGATTTTTGGATGAAAAAACCTCGACCCGTTACCTATATAGAGGTAAGAACCTTGATATGTTGAAGACGCCACAAACGATGGTAGAAATTTCATTTGATAAGTCGAATTGTGAATGCCACAGAATAATTCCAATAAGTTCGAATAGTTCTTCAAAGAACCAAAAAGAAACTCTCAATTTTTTGTGAATAAAATTGTGTTGTTTCTTTCATTCATGTACACCTTTAAATAGGTTAATTACAATAAAAGAAAGTATCTGATTAAATTAATCAGTCCTAACAAATAAAGGAAAGTATCTAATTGAATTAATTAGCCCTAACAAATAAAGAAAAATATCGGATTGAATCAATCAGCTCTAAAAAATAAAGAAAAGTATCTGATTAAATTAATTAGCCTTAACAAATAAAGAAAAATATCTAATTGAATCAATAAACTCTAACAAATAAAGAAAAGTATTTGATTAAATCAATTAGCCCCCAAACATGTAGATTTGCTACTGTAATTAGCCCCCAAATCATGTAGATTTACTGTTGCAATTAGGTTGGGTTTGAATCACATTGATACTTCTTTGTTGAAAACATGAATTATGCTCAATGGGCTGTAAATTTGATTGAGACTATATTTCTTGAATCAACTCGTTGAGTGCTTCCTTGAATTTCTTTGCCGGAGCACTCGTACCTGGACTAACTGGGACTTGGACTGGATCCTTTAATGTCGCAACTTCATTTGCATCATTCCCCTCCTCTTGAAAAGGATTTGTCCTCAAATCATCACCTACATCAAAAGGAGTCAAGTCAAGTAACATTAAAAGTAGCACTAACATTGTACTTACTCCTAGGTAAATCTCAGCTTGTAGGCATTGTCATTGATACGCTTGAAGGACTTGAAAAGGACCATCTCCTCTAGGAAGTAGTTTGGAACGCCTTTAAACAGGGAAATCTCTCTTTCCACATATGCAGCCAAACCCAATCTTCCAGGTTCGAAAATCAGCTTATGACGGTCCCCTTGTTGGCTTGTTTTGCATATTGCTTCCGTTCTCCGCTAGACATTGAGTCTTGCCTTCTCATGGATCTATTTAACAAATTTAACTTTCTTTTCACCATCTAAATTCACATGCTCAGGCAAAGGTAAAGGAGATAAATCCAATGGAGTCAAAGGATTAAATCCATATACAATTTCAAAAGGTGAAAATTTAGTAGCAGAATGAATAGTACGATTATAAGCAAACTCGACATGTGGTAAACACTCTTCTAATATTTTGATATTTTTTTCCTAATGATAGCCTTTAACAAAGTTGATAAAGTCCTATTTACTACTTTGGTTTGGCCATCTGTTTGTGGGTAGCACGTAGTAGAAAACAAGAGCTTAGTTCCTAACTTGCACCATAAACCATGCAAAACCTTGCCATTGTAGCCTCTCGGTCTTCTTCTACATTAGCCCGAATCATAGCAATCTCCATCTCCTGATAATAATCCTCCACACTCTGGTTACCTTGTCTAAAGCTTTGTAGTTTTTGGTACAACTTCCGATAGTAATGGCTAGGTACAAATCGTCTTCTCATCACTGTTTTCATTTCTTCCCACGTCTCAATCGGATGCTCTCTATTCCGCCGCCTGTTCGACACTAACTGATCCCACAAACAATAGCATAACATGGCAACAAGTTTTATCTTCTTCATCTCAGAATAGTTGTGGCAATCGAACACCAACTCCACCTTCTTCTCCCATTCAAGATAGGCCTCTAGGTCATTCTTTCCTTCAAAAGAAGGAATTTTCATCTTAATATTGTCCAAATTGTTATCTTCTCAGTTCCTAACTTCTCTAAACCGCCCATATCTCTTAGGCTACCCCACTGAATTTCGATCTTCTTCTCTCCATCAAAACCAGCCCCATAATACTCGTCGTGCTCATCCTTTACTTTCCCTCAGTTGAACTCTTTCCCTCCTAAGCACATTATGAACGTTTTACAGCTACGTCATATATTCATTCTCTACCCTATCCAACCGTTCATGCACCTGCTCCAATTCACTCCTCATCATTCTTCTCACCTCTTCCACCATAGCCTCCATGAACAACTTCGGATCAACCACTCCTTGAGCACCATCATCACTGTTATGAGACATTGTTGATCTGCAAAATAAGGTTAGGAACAAAATGTAATGGACCTCACAACACTCCCTTAAGTGTTTCACTCAAAGAATAACTCACTTGATTTCACTTGTGTTTCACTCAAAACAATTCGGCTTTTATCCTCTAATATGCTCACCACTGCCTTTTTCCATTCAATATTTCTCTTTCAGATCTTTTTTAAACTAATCAGACAATATCAAATTACTTGTAGCAATTCAAAAGTAAAAACACAAAGGACAGCATAAATACGAAAAAACAACAATTGATGAAGTTTTCAAAAATATGAATTTTTTTTTATGAATTTTTTTTTGGACAAATTTTTTCTTTTTTTTGGACAAATTTTTTTATTTTTTTGTTTTGGATCCCTCTCTATTTTTCTTTGGATCCCTTTTTTTTTTTGAAACCCTGGACGAAAATTAATGGAAAGACGAAAAAAAAGGTAGGCAAACCTGATTTAGAACCAAAGCTCTGATAACTAAATGATGTGAACCTCATCAAGAATAACGAGACCCGTCAATAACTAGGGTACCACGACCGTCTACAATCAAATTTTTGGATAGAAAAGCTCGACTCGTTACCTATGCAGAGGTATAAACCTTGGTATGTTGAAGACGCTACAAACGGTGGTGGAAATTCCGTTTAATAAGTCAAATTGTGAATGCTACGGAATGATTTTGATAAGTTCGAATAGTTCTTTAAAGAACCAAAGAGAAACTTTCAATTTTTGTGAATAAAACTGTGTGGTTTGTTTCATTTATGTACGCCTTTAAATAGGCTGATTACAATAAAGGAAAATATTTGATGAAATGAATTAGTCCTAACAAATAAAGGAAAGTATCTAATTAAATTAATTAGCCCTAACAAATAAAGAAAAATATCTGATTGAACTAATCAGCTCTAACAAATAAAGAAAAGTATCTGATTAAATCAATCAACCCCCAAACATGCAGATTTGTTGCTACAATTAGCCCCCAAATCATGTAAATTTACTGTTGCAATTAGGTTAGGTTTGAATCACATTAATACTTCTTTGTTGAAAACATGGGCTATGCTCAATGAGTCATAAATTTGATTGAGATCAGATTTCTTGAATCAGTCCGTTGAGTGCTTTCTTGAATTTCTTTGCCCGAACTCTCGTACCTGCACTAACTGAGACTTGGATCGGATCCTTTAATGTAGTAACTTCATTTGCATCATAACGTCTATCATAAAGAGCTTCAAAGGGTGCTATCTAGATACTAAATTGATAGCTATTGTTATAGGAAACCCCATTAATAGTAAGTATTGATCCCGACTTCCACAAAAATCCAAAACATAAGCACGTAACATATCCTCGAGTATTTAAATGGTACGCTCAAACTGACCATCCAAACCTAGTATGCTAGTTTCCAACATATCAACATCAAACAAAAATCTACTTGTAATTAGAACAAGGAGATTAATTTAGTAGAAAACTAGCTTATGTCTATGTGAAATTTATGATTTTTTTTTTAGTTAATATTTTTTTATTACATGTATTTTTATATTATTTTTTTAACATTTTAAACAATATAGTTTTAGTAATATTTAATTAAAGGTAAATAACTTTCTTATTAAGTATGTATTTACAAAATTTATATGTTTTTATTTTTGAATAATGAAAGCACAAATATTGTAATATATAATTTATCTATATTTTTAATATTTTAAAATAAACATAAATTAGAAATATAAATAAATTAATTTTGATTGTTGACATGGAAAGAGAGCAACTAGTAACTTGACAAACACACAGAGAGAGTATCTTCACAGAGACAAAAGTTACAAGGCATTATGATAAGATTTACTTAAATTAGGTGTTAAAGAAAAACTATTCAAATGCAAAAGATTAAGTAAAATAAATTAAAAATAAATTAGAATATAGAATTATCATATGACATTATAAACAATCTCATTAGTAATATATAAAAAATTTGAAACACACTAATGCACATACAAATACCCAACACTAGCTTCCTTTAAAAATTTCAAATTGTTCTTATAGGTCACATCTAGTTGGAAATTTTAAAGAAAATAATGTTTAATAAAATGTAAGGGTGATATTTTTTTACTCTATTGCAATAATATGTATTCAAATTAATGCTATTGAAATCAGACTGAATAGTGAATCAGTGAAACTTCTGGTTTAGGTTTAACCGTTTAAATTGGATAGTCAAACCAAATAATATAATAATATAAAATTTATAAAAATATTTATAAAATGTTATAAATAGAGTTTTTGGAAATAAAAATCACCTAGTTGAACTTGTTAAATTGGCCAATTTAGGTAATTTTGATCAATTTTGTACGATTTTGACCTATCCAAAATAATTTGACCGTAAATATGATTATAAAGCTGAACCATAACTGACTCAGTGGTCAATTTATAATTATACTGGTCGACCTATCCAATTCGGTCCGATTCTAATAACAATGGTTTAAATGTGTAATATTATTTTTAATTTGTTGAACAAATTTCATAATGTCCTTTTCTTTAAGACCAAACCTGTTTGGTTATGCTTTCGATGATAAACAATCACATTACATTGGCCAAACATAGATGTGCATAAACGTTTGGCTCCATTTTGCATAGTTGTATAACTCCAATTGGAGGTTAACCCAGTCAGAAAATCGAATCACCTAGTTAACGGTCTGACCGTAGGTTAAGCGGTTGAATCAAAAAATCCGGATAAAGAAGAAACAATTTTTAAAAAGAGCACAAGTCCAATAACATTATAATATAAATAGTACATATCGTAACATCAATCTAATACACGTTTTTAAAAACAACGTAAGTTCAATAACATTACAATCCAAGACACATTCATTGCGTGAGTGCTTCTTTTATCATCCTGCAAATTTAAGTATAAAACAAAGAAAAAGAAGGTTAAAACATATAAGAAAACAAGATCTTAATTTCACAGCAGCTATGTGGTACACAAATCTGGTATACAAAATGTAGGAATATGGATTTCACTTCTTGGAAATGAAAGAACCAAAATAAAAGTAAAACTTCCAATGACAAATATGAAAGACAGACCCGGTCATGCACTTTATCTGAACTTGATACTTCAATTCAATGTTTCAAATCAGAAAGTGATAGAGGAAACACAGTAGCCAAAGAAATGTTGAGAGGTCACAATTGACCCAATTCTACCACAAGGCTGCTAATTAATTTGAAGATGTAGCAGTTCCCTGAGAGGTCACAGTTGAACGAATACTACCACTGAACGTATTCAGCTTATCCATTAACTTCATGTTATGCTACTGCTAGCTAATTTAGGACAAACATGCATTTGTGTTTTCTTTCTCATCAATCAATCTGTTACGTCGACAATATGTTTTACTCAAATTACCTCTATCGGTGCATTTCTTTTAAATTTTAATAGGAGAATTGATGAAACTTTCTGGTATTGGTATCTTATTCAGTTCACAATAATTTCCATTCATGGCTAATTTGTGCTATGTGTCTTAAAATCTACCTGCTGCCAAAGCAATCCACATGACCGACAAAACAGAATTTAGCACCATATAATAATTAAAATATAAAAGAAAGGGGGTCGGGGGCAGAACAATTAATGGAAAATAGAGCAAATGGGGAAATGGCCAACAAAACAGAGCAAAGAAAAAGGCCATTTTGAGAGAATGGCAAGGCAGCCATGAATGGGGGTAGACAACGCACCTTGAGGCTTGAGCACGACGCACGGCAGTGAGCACGACGGACGGACGGAGAACCTTGAGCACGACGCACACCTGAGCACGACGGAGGCTTGAGCACGATGCACAGTGGCACACGCGGGCGGTGCAACAGCCACGGAGCTACACAACGAACTTCGTTGAACGAAGAAGGAAGGAAGTCTGAAATGGGAATTTAGCAAAACAAAAAAAAAAAAAAACCAACGATCTGAAATGGGCATAATGCCCTAACTAAAAACGACGCGTTTCATGAAGGACAATGTTTTTTTTTTTAAATTATATGAGCGGGTCATTGGCAACCCAGCGAGCTAGGCGGGTCGACGATTTTGGCAGGTCTGACCGGGTTTGACTTAGATAATGAGAAAAGTGATTCACCTACTGCACCGGACTGGCCAGCAACTTGCGTCATGGGTTTGTCTGTCTGCCTAAGTGGATCGGTTCGGTCATACAACTATACCATTTAGACCAATATTTAGTCTGGTGTTGACTTTAGAAAATTACAATGGGATGTTTATTTCATTAAATAATTTTTTATAATTTAATAAAATATAATTTTTAATAATAATTATATAAATGAAATTTAATAAACTTCTAAATATATTTCTACTATTTGTTTTTTAAAATTGATTTTATCTATATTAGATAAATAAATCAAAATTTTAAATTTAATTTTTTATAAATTGACTAAAGCGAAATCAAGATAGTAACTGTCAAAAATATAAAAATATTTATATATTTTTATCTAATAACTTAAATTTTTAAAATAATTAATTCATAAAAAATTTAAGATTTGTAACTACCAAATTGGTCATAAAGAATAAAAAAATCAGTTACAAATTAATTTTCTGACCAATTTGTGACTAATTTTAGTTGGTAGTGTTTTTGAAGGTTGGAAATATATTTTTAATCAAAAAAATCAATCAAAAAATTTTATGACTTCTCTTTTGTCATATAATTGATCACAAAATAATAAGAGGATTTCGTAGTTTTTATGGATTTTGTAACCGAAATTAGTGGTCACAAATATTTCTAATCAATTTTTCAATTGTAAATTATTTTTGTAAACTTTTTTTGAAATACAAGTTTGGTCACAAAAATTTTTGGTATATTGTCATCAATATTTTGGTCAAAAAATAATAAAAATTAAAATACCATCTGTCACAAAATCGGTCACAAGTTAATTCAAATAAATTTGTTCACTTTTGACTACATCTGTTTTTACTTGCTATTACTAAACCTAAAAATAAGAAACTTAATTTTTTTCATTTAATCAGAATATAACAATGTCATATGCATTAATAAAATATAAATATGTTTAATTGTCTACAATAGTTATAATTAGTATCAATTATATATCCAACACCTAATAAAAATTTAATATAAATCATCACTATCACTATCAAAATCACCAATACTATCACTATTATCATTACGTGAGGTAGAAGCTAGTGGAAGAGATGGTGAATTAAAAGACATGCTATGATTTTACTGATATGATAAAGAGACAGAGATAAAAGTTATATAAAGTTAAGAATATTAAGTTAAAATAAATAACGAAAAGCAATATAAACAAGCTCCAAGCATATTACAACAGCCTTAATAACAATAGTCCTAGCAGTCCAAGCATATTACAACAGCCACTAGCCAAGCACCAAAAAGAAGCTAATCAAGCACTACTCGAATTTATTGAATTAGTTATGAAATTAAAATGACAAATTTCTTTGCTAATCCGTATAACAAGAGCGTGTGAAATACCGGCATAATGTCAAATATAACATATAAGTGATAGGAGCTCCATCTCTCTTTGTTTCACCTCTAGAAAATTAAAATTAAAGATTCAGGGCCAAAACAGGAGTACAACTGCTCAAGCATTTGAACTACGTTTAAAACATGAAAGGAGATGCCCTTCTTGGCAACAGTAGGCTTTGTTTGTTTTTGCGTTGGGAGGCTTCAAACGCTAGTTTGCAATATTAAACTGACTTTTGTTATGAAAAAACTTTGTTTGGTTAACCAGTCAGGCATTATCTCAAACTTGCTTCTGTCTCCAAAGTCCCGTTTGATGTGAAACAAAATATTCTTGCTTCTGCGTTCAGAACGGTATGAAATTCATAACAAAAATTTCTGAATCCCAACTTTGCCCTTGTGTTCACACATTAAGTCACCATTCCTTTCAATTAACCAGACTTGAAAAACGGGAGATTAAAGGCCTCTGGTCAGACTCTCACTTTATTGATACTTTTAATAAATAAATAATTAAAATAAATAATATATTTTACTAAAAAGTAACAAATATCAATTTAATTCTTTTAATGAATAAGTAATTAAAATAATTATTTTTTAAAATTTTTATTGAATAAACTAAACAAATTATTTTTTAAGTCATTGAAAAAATCATTAATAAAATTAAATAAAAGAACAATATAGATAAAAAATGAAATTCATATCTTTTTTATTAATTATATATTTAAAAGTAATTTTTATTAATATCATCTAAATAATTTTAATTTTAACAAATTTAAAATTATTAATCATACAAACTTAATTTTTAATAAAATTAAATTTATAAAATTAAGATCATTTAAAATTAATTTTATAAATTTTAATCCAAACATGCATTAAATTTATAGAATTTGATTGTGCAAAGGATAATCAATGTAATATGCACACATATCAAAAACTCTTATTGGCAACCCAAAATAAATTTTTATTGAACATTTCCAATTTACAGTTCAAATTCATACCAGAGTTCCTTCAAGAATTAACTATTATAGGAAAATGTCCAATCAAACTTCCTTACAGAAAAATCAACAAATGATACGAATTGATTCAAAGAAAATCCCAACTACAGTATTCAGCCATATATCATCAGGTCCAAAACTAAGGTTATAAATTACATATTGCATCAGATCCGGCTGCAATAATATTAATTGCGGTATGACTCAAAATCACGAAAAATTGCCGCAACGGAATGGCGTTATGGCCGCAACGGACTGCAAAGCCGTTCTATTATTTTTTTAAAATCAAAGAATCAATCATGTAGATTCTCCCATCAGAAAAGCATATCAGCCAAAGCACATTCACGGACTTACCTTTGAGAGCTTCGAAAACCCCATCCCATCTACGGGCAGCCTACTTTTCTTGATCGATCTCTTTCGCCTCTCAAACTAGTAGATCGGAGACATTCGGAGTCGTCGGAGTCAGACCATCGTCTTCACTCTTCAAGCAAGTAGTCACCCACCGGCCATCACTCTCAGGTCTCTCTCTCTCTCTCTCCTCTGTTTCTGTTCTAAAATTTGTGTGATTTTTGTTTCTTCTCTGTTGAGGCCTCGAGGGAGAAGGGCTTGAGAGGTTTGCGACAGGAGCGACGGTCGACCATTGAGGATGAAATAGAAAGCATGGAAAGGAATGAGGGAGGACTAGACAGGGGAAGAACGTGGGGTGGGGTGAGGCTCCTGGACTCCAATGGAGGAAAGGAATAGAACGCAGGGGCCAAGGAGAGGGTGCGAGCGAGAACGTGAGCGGGGATTTGGGGTCTAAGTGGGAATTTAGGATTTGGGAGGAGGGAACGCAAATTTGGGAAAGAGAGGGAGTGTAAAAATTTTGGGAGAAATGATTACTGGAGAAAATTTTTTGGAAAAATTAGAAGAGGGATCTGAAAATTTTGTGTTTACTTATGAAAAAATAAATTAAGGAAGAGGGATTTTGTTTTGGTAATAAAGAGGGAATAAATTTTGAGAAAAAGAGAAAAAAATATGTTATTAGAAAAACTGATGATGATAATTAATTTAAAATTTTATGATAATTAAGTTAATTAATTAATTGTTAGTTAATGAAAATAAGTAATTAATAGCTTATATTAAATTTAAAGTTAAAATTAATTATTAATTAATAACATAATTTATTTTTATAAATAAATATTATAAAATTTAAACAATGTCATGGTGAACTTTAGGAATACTGATAATTAATTAAAAATTATGGTAATTAAGCTAATTAATTAAATGTTGGTTAAAAATTTGTGTTTAATTATGAAAAAAATAATTTGAAGAAGAGGAAAGAAATTTTGAAAAAGATAAAAGTATATCTTAAAAGAAAGAAAGAAAGAAATATGTTATTGGACAAAAGTGATAATGATAATAAATTTAAAACTTTATGATAATTAAGTTAATTAATTAATTGTTAATAAAAAAAATAAATAATTAGTAGCTTATAATAAAGTTCAAAGTTAAAATTAATTGTTAATTGTTATAATTTGTTTTTTATAAATAGGTATTATAAAATTTAACAATGTTGTATTTAGCATTAGGAATAATGATAATTAATAAAAAATTTATGATAATTTAGTTAATTAATTAACATTTGGTTAAAATTTTGTGTTTGATTAAGAAAAAAAATAAATTGAGGAAGAAGTAAAAAATCTTGAAAAAGAAATAAGTATATCTTAGAATAGAGAAGGAAATATGTTATTGGACATAACTGATAATGGTAATTAATTCAAAATTTTATGATAATTAAGTTAATTAATTAATTTTTGATTAATAAAAATGAACAATTACTAGTTTATATGAAAGTTTAAAGTTAAAATTAATTGTTAATTGATAATTGTTATAATTTATTTTATAAATAGGTATTATAAAATTTAAACAATGTCATATTTAACATTAGTAATAATGATATATAATTAATTAAAAACTTATGATAATTAAGCTAATTAATTTATTGTTGGTTAAACAAAAGATAATTAGTAATCTACATTAAAGTTTAAAGTTAGCTAAATTGTTGATTAATAATTTTTATAACTTATTTTTATAAATAGGTATTACAAAATTTAAATAATGCACCGAGAGAAGCATTTTCAACAGAAAGATTAGATGGTACTCCATGTAATGATATTGGATGGCCTTTTGAAACATCTGCTACTGTAAATCAAAATAACATCACATGCAAACCTTGTCAAAAAGTAATAAAGGGTAGCATTATTAGATTGAAGCAACACATAACACATTATAAAGGACAAGTAACAAGTTGTCATAGAGTTAACAAATTTGTGAGAGAGAATATAATGAAACTTCTCATGGATAGAAAAGCAAAAAAAAAATTAACTCTAAAAAAAAAGAAGAATTTGAAGCGCGTTTAAGAAGAGATGATGTAGAGGATGATATAGAAGACATTATTGATGAACAAATGAGGCAACCTACATAAGAAAGCCTTAGATCACACCGTGAATGGGAATATAGACAACAATTTAGATAACAAACACGAGGATTTCAAAATATATATGACTAGGGTAGAAGTTCTTGTGCAAGTATTAGTGGAGCCACAAGGCCACAATTATCTGAGTTACAAGATGTTTCTTTTGCATTGAAATCTACAGATGTGGATCTTGTGAGACGTAAAAGTATGAAGCAATCAAAAATTAGTGGTGGATTAATGAAAACATTAAGAAAGAAACTTGGAGAAGCAATAAGCAAATTTATAATTTATGAGCGTTTACTTATAAGTTTATCTAACTCTCCGTAGTTGCATAATTTAATTATTGTGGCTGCTGAGGTTGGCTAAGGAGTTAAGTGCCCAACTCTTTATGAAATTTCAGATATATATTTAGAATCTGAATATAAAAAAATCCATGATTGGGTAAATAATTTAAAATGTTCATGGAAGGAAAAAGGAATAACAATAATGTGTGATGGTTAGATAGATAGTATAAACCATACACATATCATGGCTTTTCTTGTATATTGCTGCAAGGGGACTAAAATCTGTTGATGCTTTTAGTATTGATAGCAGAAATATAAATTACTACTTCTAGTTACTGGATAAAGTGGTAGAAGAAGTGTGAAAAGAATATGTTGTCCAAGTGGTTACAAATAACGAAAAAGCACTAAAATCCACTGGTCAAAAATTAATGGAAAAGAATCCACATCTCTATTAGTTTGCTTGTGCTACACATTATGTAGATCTTTGCTTGAAAGACATAGGGAAAAAATGTTAAAAAATTATTGGATGATGCAAAAATAGTGACAACTTTTATTTATAACCATATATAGATGGTAAATATAATGAAAAGATTTACTGGAGATAGAGAAATTATTCGTCCTGATATTACTCGATTTGCAACCCAATTCTTACAGTTTCAGGCTATTATGAAGCAAAAGCAAAGTTTGAGAAACATGTTCAACTTCGAAGAATTTAGAAGATCAAAATTTAGAAAAGAAAAAAAAAGACCAGCATTTGAAGCACGAAAAATTGTTATAAATAGTAAATTTTAGAGTAAGGCAGGTGATTTATTGAAAGTATTTGAACTCATTGTAAAAGTTCTAAGATTGGTTGATGTGATGAAAAGCCAACAATGGATTTTATTTATGAAGTTATAGACTGACTCAAACAATCCATTTAACAAAATTATCATTGTCATTTTAAATATAACGACATAATAGACTAGCATTGGAGATTCATGCATTTTGATTTTCATTCTGCAGTTATATCAATATAATTTATAACTTTATTTTTTATTATAGTTTTTATATTTATGCCTTTATGCACAATAATTGATTAAAATTCTATTTTTTTAGGTTATTTTCTAACCTGCAATTTCAATATGGAGTTGAACATAGCACCAATGTATACAAAGAAACATTTGATAGAACCAGCAATGTTATCATTAAACTAAAGAAATATCGATGATCAAATTAAAGCTTTAAATCAGGTAGTAATAAATGTTTAAATTTTAATCTTATAAGTTTATAATTTAATATTATATATTTACATATTGATTATTATTATTATGTTATATAGTTGATGCTTTTTAGAGAAAGGACTGAGTCATTTGGTATACCACAAGCTCAAAGAGGCTAGTTTCAAATGAATTCAAGTAAAATACTATTTACTTTTTCTTTTTTTTATATAAATAAATATATTTTAACTTTACTTTTTAGGTGACAAATAATTTATTTATATTACTTATCATTTAAATAACTGAATGGTGGATGATATTTGGCTCGTGTGCTTCTAAACTTTAACGTGTGGCATTAAAAGTTCTTAGCCAAACAATTTCAGCTACAAATTGTGAGAGAAATTGAAGCACCTTTAGCTACATTCATGTGAAGACAAGAAGTAGACTCAAGTATAAAAAATTACAAAAGCTTGTCTTCAAATTTTATAATATGAAGCTAAAAATGAGACATGAAATGAGAAGTTAAGAGGAAATTGAAACTAATTTCAATCCCATCAATCTTGACTATACATTTTAAGAAGATGATCCATCGTCTCCATGGATTAAAGAAAGGAAAGGTCCATTATTAGATGGTGTACAAAATTCAAAGCGGTCGCATAAAATTGATACTGATGACGAAGATGTGGAAGTTGGTGATAATGATGAAGGTTATGATGAAAATAATAGTTAAAGTGGTTTAAGTCTACCAAGTACTAACAGTGATAATGATAGTGATGATGTGCAAGCTAGAGAAAGTGATCATGATGATGATGAAAATAGATAAAATGATCCATATTAGGAATTGCCATACCATCGTCGTGACAGAAACCTTATGATTGATACGATAACTCATAGGCTAGATATGGTTTTTTCTGATACTTCATTTGGTGATAGTAGAAGAGGTGGATCTCAATCTAGGAGAGGAAGAAAGCAACACAATTTTACATTTGAAGATTCTTCCTCTTCTAATATTGCACAAAGTTTTAGTGACTTTGACATTGGTGAATCATCTCAGAGTAGTCAAAGTTACTATTTATCATTTTATTATCATCATTCTTTTAATACATATGATCAGTATACAAGTAGTCAAACTCCATCATTCCACAAATCTTCAATGAATTATTATGATTCTTATTATCATCACTCAAGTGGTAGATTTTATGATTATATCTGTACACAAGGACCAACACACACACAAGGACCAACACAGTAATAGCCAAAGTGAAAGTGGAGGTTATGATTTTCTATGCCATTCTAACATGTGGTAATAACTATCAAGTAAGTTCTATTTATATTACCTTTAATTTATTTTACTTATTATTATTTTGAATTTAATAATTTACTTTCTTATTTTTAGAATTTTTAGGAGAGATTTACTTTATTATATGTGACCTATCAATGAAAAAATTTCTTATGATGCTCATAAAATTTCACAATCGAAATTGTGAGTTTTTATCATGTTTTAATTTTTAATGAAGTCATATGATCATATCGATAAACGATTGCTTTCTTCTGGATGATTGATGGCTTAATGAATATTACAGCTAACTGGTTGTACTTCTCTAAGTAAGTCCGATCCCTTTTTATCAATTTAAAAAATATGATCATGCTTTTATCAAATTTATTAGAAACTTGTTTAAATTTATGTATTGTCAATTTTTTTACTCCCTTGATAATATATATACTCAGAAAATAGACTTTAAAAGACTTATTTATAATTATTACCAGAACAATATTATGTTACCTTTATTATAAATTTAGTTTAAATTATTCATTAAGATAATATAAAGTCTTATAAAATGAGCACCCAAAAAAATATCTTATAAAATGAGTAAAAACCTATACAATATTATAAAGAAAGATATATTAAGAATTACAATGATTATAGGATTTTTTTTTATATTTTGTGTGATCATAAAAAAATTTCACGATGCAACGGATACAATCCGCATAACAACAACCGCAATGCCCACAATCGTAATGAATGGGACTGCAACTATGCGACTGCAACTGCGATCGTAATTGCAATTTAAAATCCTGTCTAAAACCAATAGAAAGCATTACTAGGAATATAGTATCCTGCCTAAAAAATCAACATACATATTATCAGCAATTAAGCAACAATTAAGAAGAAAGATTCAAGAAGGTACTTGAGGCGAAGAAGATCAGGTTGCAGGCACAATGGCACGATGACAGCTGCTTTTGCAGTACCTCTTAAAACATCAAAATGTGCTAAGCTCTTTGAGTCACCACTTGATGCTAAACCATCAAAAGCAACAAAATAGAACACCACCCAAGAAAAGAACCTCTCAGATGGAGCATTTTGTTCTGAGGCCGGCCACGCCGACGAAGCAGGGAAGGGACAAAACCATCGCTGGCCAGAGCTGGAAGGAAACCTACCAGCGACACTGACAATCGAGCCAAGGTGCTGGAAACAGAAGTGAAAGTAAGTTAGGGCATGAGCTAGAACTAAGTTAGGGCACAAATTGAAGGTTTGCACGAACGAGAAAGCTCCAGCTAGGAGGCCACCAGAAAAGAAGAAGTAAATCAAGTGAATAGGATGCTCGGATAGAAGGCAGAGGCCAATTGAAAACTGGGGAAGAAAAGCATAGGATGGAAAATCCGGACGAAGAGATAAGGGGAGATGAAGGGCTTTGAATGAGAGTTTCAACGCAGAGGAAGAGCGGAGATGGAGGGCATCGAAGGAGAGAAACACCAATGGAGCTAAGGCCTTTTCCACTCTTTTCTCACTATTGGCGTACTATTTTAAGTTTTAATTTTAAGTAAAAGTACTTTAAGCGATACAAATCGGTCACAAATTAATTATAATTATTATAATTATTTTAATTTTTTAAGCAAAACTATATGTGACTAATTTAAAATAATCACAAATAAATTATATAATTATTTTAAAATTTTAAGTAAAATTATTTGTGATTGATTTAAAATGATTACAAATTAATTTTATGATTATTTTAAGTTTTTCTTTTAGACAAAGTATTTGTGACCGATTTAAAATGGTCACAAAATATTTGCATCATTATATTAAGAGCTCATATGATTAAGTAGTGAAGAGTTCGATTCTTATCGTTTTTATTCTTCATAATTACTAAAAGACTTTTGTGTGAGAGGATGTGTTAGATATATAAAATTATTCATATGTCTTTACTTAATAGTTTAAGCTTTTGAGATAGTTGATTTATGATAATAACTATATTTTAACCAAATTACTTGTAAATGCACCATAACCACGGCACTGAATATCAGGATCCTATTGATACTTCACTCACACATTGGGGGCACGCATGATATTCAGTTGTGGTGAATTACCAATTTTCATTTGAGTTGGTGTAAGTTTTGTAAAACGGATTTTATACAGTTCCTCGAACTCTCTAGTGATGAGATCTAGATATTTTTGAGGAAAAAATTGAAATTTTTATACTGATATCAGCCATTTTATTTAACAAATGAATATGATTTTTCTACATTCTTTATACTTGAACGACTGGTAAAAACATTAATTTTATTTTTTTCATTTAAGCTCTATTTGTTCTATTAAAGTTAGTTTTTACATAATTTTCATTTTTTTTATTGAAAAAGGAATAAATATTAGAAAATTTTTCCAATAGCTCAAGTTTTACGTAAACTTCTAAAAGAAAAATGTTCCAATAGCTCAATGCTCAGCTTCATTTGAGCTCCGCCCATCCCCTCCAACCACTGCTCAAACATGTGGAAGAAGCCACTAAACTCATCGTTAGAAATCATAAATGGCTTATAATATGTTTCCATGGAGGGAGAAGGAAGAAAAGGAAGAAGAGAATTTTAGGTAAACATTTCTCATGTTTGAGAGTTTTACAAAGATAAAGAAAATAAAATAAAAGATTATTATGTGATATTTCAAAATCTTTTTTTATTAATTTTATAAATATTTCAAAGCTTCATAAATATTTTAAGATTTTAAACATGTAAACAAGAGGAAAGAAAAATAATCACTCAACGTTTCATTCTCTTCCATTCTCTTCTCTTTATTTTTTTTGTTTTGATATTTTCTGTTTTCTTCAACTCCCAACTATCATAACCTTAAAAGTTTTATTGCTAAAATTTAAGCTTTGTGGAGTATAATTACAATTTGAGAGGATGATCAATAGCTGTTTTTCGATAAAATGTTTAGGGAGATGAAAGATACTTGCGAACTGTCTACTAATAAGGGATTCTAGCAAGTTTCAAACCCAAGATCTTTTGAACTATGCAACTAAATCCTACTAGTTGAGGCAACCTCTATTGGCAATAAAAAAATTCTATATTCTCAAAATCAACCAGCTTAATAATTTTCTTAATTATTAAATAAAGAAAGTATTAAATGCATTTTATGCCTTTAAGATATTAAATATTTTAACTTTTTTTATTTAATGCTTTCTTGAATAAGTATTAAGAAGATTATTTAAGAAAGGATATAGAGTTGCCCATCTTATAAGGAGGTTGTTTGATACTGTTAGAAAATGGGTCTTGCCTAAATGACGTGACAGTTGTAACACTCTACCAAGGAGGTATTATGTCACTAACCTTAGTTGAATCTAAGTTCATTTTAATATTAGTTAAACTATGGTAGATTATGAAGTAAAAGGTTGATTGTCTTAGTTTAACATGTTTCATACCTCTTCAAAATTAGGAAAAGAAAAACACAAGTTCTCTGCCCTGCCATTACCTAAGCAGGTTTCCACCGTCTAAGCTCCCAGATATTAGAAAACTACTTAGTTTCGGACTGGCCAACACCCAGGAGCCCAGTCTCTTGCGCTTAAGAGCCCAGTTCTGGGCAACCACTGCCTAGGCACCTACATGGTTGAAAGTAACACTTAATTGCTATTGGTTGCTTAAGTTATCTCATGTTACTACTTCTAAACATGTTCCTATACATATTTGACTAGATTTTGATGTTATTAGACCTCTTATTTGCTTATTCCTTTTTAGGTTTGATTTGGAAAGTAATATAACACAACACATATATATCAAACCACACATATTATTATATAATAGAAGCTAGGTTAAGCTACATCAAGTGTCACCTTATACTATCTTATAATAAAAAAGAGAGGGGACTAGGTTAGTGATATTATACAACCCCTCTTAGTGACACTTTCCAAAAGCTACATTATAGTTTTACATCTTTAAAAACCGGGCTCTACCCAAGGAATATTATTGTCCAAATGGATAATAGGTATGTCTTGGACTATCCGAATGGGACCAATTCTAGGGATATCGATCCATATGAACTCAATCTCAACAACGATGTTGATGAAACCATGCTTGCTTAATCTGAAAATACCACAAACAAGGGTGAGATAAAATCTAAGTAGGAAATAATAATAGTTTAAGTTTAAAACTCATGATGTTCTCAACTGTACTTGTTACAGAAAATGTCTTCTCCTCTATATTTTCACTCTTATTCAATAAGCTCATTCTCTTTTATGTTATATTACCAATCCTTATTTATTTTTGAGACCTTACACCATGATCATAAACTTAGGATAAGAGCTCTTTTCACTTGTAAGGGCGTCCCCTCGTCCTTGCCATAAAAATGGCTAATCATGCATCACCTCTTTTGAGAGTCATTTACAAACTTGATGAGATCACCTCCACAGCATGGGCTTAAGGATCACATCTCAAAATGATTCTAGATCACCTCCCTAGGAAGATCACTTCTAGCTAATTGGTAATAAAATGTACTCCTATTGAATATTCATTATCCACAGTCTTAACTTCAAATCAAGAGTTCCAAAATGTTCATAAGCATAAGAAACAAAAAGGAGTTTAAGCAACACTTAATAACCGATGGAGAAATGTAAGAAACAAACGCATCGATTAGTAAAGATACATCAAACTTGAATAGAAACATATTAAATAAGAAGTGATAAGGAGAAGATTATTATCCCCTACACTTGGCTTGCTTAAACTTGGGTTTCCTTCTCTTTGGGTTGCACATGCAAGGTTTTCTCTTCAAACTAGAAGAGTTTTCTCTGTTTTAAGTGTGTACATGTGTGAGAATGAAGAGCTTGCATAGGTATTTATAAGCATTAAGTGAGATGCATGGATGTACACTATAGGGAAGAAAAGTGATATGAGTTTTCTTAGCGAAGGGGGAGGATCTTACTTGATTATGACCATATGGTCTTAGCTTTAATACATGTCTTTTGATAAGGTGATTACACGTCACCTTATCTTCTTAAGTCATGATTGCATTGTTAGTTTGAGTAACTAAGTTACTCTAATTTGGTTCCCTTTGAATGCATGGCCATATACCTTGGTCTTTTTTGTGAGGAAACTTTCCTTCTAGTGATTACTTAGGGTTTTGTCTTTGACTTCAAACTCTTACTCCCTCTTACACGTGTTCTCTATCTTGGAAGGTCATCAACCTTGCTAAGTTAATTTAATTACATGTCTAGACTTCTTTATCTTTATAATGATGGCTTTCTTTTTCTCTAATCCAATAGAATTCACCATTTGGCTTCTTATCATCAATATCATAATTATTTAGTTACATAAAGTAGCTAATTTTTTCTAGTTTGGTTAGTTTTTAACTAG